>JAOEHY010037357.1:0-16625 GCA_025447955.1 Psilopsiagon aurifrons | reverse complement strand
AGTCATTGCAATAAAGTACAATGTAACAAGAACCTTAACCCAAAACCCATTTCCGATAAATGCTAACATAATCAAAATCGGATGTAAGCGAAGTATCGCATGCTGAGCCTCTGAGAATCAAGAGCAACAACTTTGAGAGCATATAAATCAACATTGTGACGAGTGACTATCAATCGTGTCGTTATCTCAACCCTTCGTGCCCCATGTTGGGCGCCAAAAAGAACTGTTGTGGTTTAAGCCATAAATCAGCCACGCAGTTTGTTCACTCATGACACCCATTCAAAAATGCTCGGAGATAGTTTGGATCAGCTCTGAAGCAGAATTGTGCCTTTAAAGCAAGCATTTTGGAAGGGATGAGTATTGAGCCCACAGCCAGGTCATCTGAGACTTGCATTAGCACCCTTCCTTGATTTTTAGGCTCTGCATAATTCTCCATGGTGCCAAGTAGTGCCTCTGAGGTATATTTCCTGAAGTGGTGGTCATTAAAAGACAGCAATAAAAGAAGTCCCAGACTTATTTCTTCATTTGCTCTGCAACCCTGCGGGTACTTGGTGGTCATAGTGGATGTTTTGTCCATCTAACTTAGCCAATTCCCCAAAAAGTTCACCTGCAGAATGTGTTCTATCCCTAAAACATCCCTTCAAATTAAGTTTCTTCCTTTTTTTCTCCCCCTGCCCTCCCAGATGTAATTGAGGTCTCCAGTGTAATAAGCCAACTTAGATGGGACAAAGTTTACAATTGGTTGAAAACATGGTGAAAACTTGAGTTTTCTGGATTTTTAGTTGAACAACACGCCAATTTTAAAGCTAAAGTATTAAGGTGGCTTTTTTTCCCTCATTCCTTTCCATTACTCCTTCATTCACTAAGGGTTATGAGATGGAGGGCACTTCCTCCTTCTGTGCTTTCTTCCCCTTCATCTTCCCAAATCCACCATGAAGATCTGGACTAAAAGACTATGGCTTCTGCAAGTCTGAAGCAGTATCACCTCTCTTGCCACACCATCATCCAAGTACAGAAAAACTGCTCTTAGCCTTCTCAACAAAAACCCTGACCTGGAAGTACCAGGCTTATTTAGACCTGAGCTTCCCTGAAGCTGGTTTATCAACTCTGTCAAAGGCAAAATTCCCCACTGAACTCTTCTTCTAGGTGGAGCCTGTTTTGAGTTTTCTGACAGCTCTGTAAGTAGACTCCTAAAGCTAATATTGAAGCCAGTCACATGCTCTGAAAGGAACCTTCTGGACAATAAAAGATTTTTTTACATTTGTTTTTCTGCAGCAGTGACACCTTGGTTGATAAAAGCACTTTTATCCATACTTATCAATGAGGAAATGGAGAAATGTGACCCTGTGTGGTCTGCTGGGCTTAGGTAAGTTAAGGTCTATCAGTGCTTCAGTTTTTATTCTTTACAGCTTTCAACTCACTTAGGCTTGTCTTCAATGGTTTATCTTCTGACTGCTTAATTTATCTGAAGGCTGATGTGGTGTCTGATCGCCCTGTTTTGGGTTCTCTGTGCTGGCAGCAGGGAGAATTTAATGAAACCTTCCTCACTTCCAGTCTTAGAGGAGCTGGTGAAGCCTTATTCAACTGCAGTCTGGTGAAATCTCCCAGTGAAAGGTAACTGGGTGGAAGGAAGTGCTTGTGCTCAGGGTTTGTTTTTCCACTACTGAAATAGCTTTTTTGGTTTTCAATGGTAAAAATGAAGGAATACTTATATCCTTTTGGGCTACTTGCCAAAGCAAACCGAGAGTCTCTTCCTATCACAAGCAGAAGTTCTTACTGAACAGAAGATTTATTACATTTTCTTTTGATCATGTTTGTGTCTGCACCTGCAATATCATATGGTATGAGCAGATTTCTAACCTAATGCTTTCTTAAAGGACTTGAATGAAAACCAAAAAAGAGGTCTGATTCACCATTATCTCAAACAAGGAGAGGTGGTCTGTGTCTCACTGGATCAGAAGGGAACATCTGCTTCTAGTTTCGCTAAGGGATGAGCCTCTGTGTCCTCAGTCCAGAAGAGCTGGCCTTGTAGCATAAAAAATTGCAATGATCAATGCACCTCTGCCCTGTGGTTCAAGGAAGAACCAATGCAGCAAACCTTCCTTAGTAGGATAGCTTTACCTGCCCCAGCTGGCTGTGGTGGACCTCTGGGATTCTGTTAATTGAAGCTGCTAAGCACCATGGCACTAAAATTTGCTTAAATTTAAAATTTAGCACTAGCAAGAATCCCATTATCTCTGAAGGAAGTGGAGGAAGCCTGGGGTAATGTTGGAGAGCAGAGGAGGTGGAACAGTTACATTGAAGCTGTTTATTCTTGCATGATATAGATTATGTTGAAGGCTTTATATTAAATTCGTTGTAACACTTTGTAAATGTGTTCTTATATTTAACAGTAATAAATCCAAACGTGAGGCCAGCATGAATTGGAAAATTCCCGAGAACTTGGACCAAAGCAGGGTTTGAAAACAAAGTTATCAGGGATTGAAAAGAAGATGCTATGGGTTCATATGGGTCAGGACCTCAAACCCTGTTAATGAGTTGCAACCGGGGTTCCTTCCTTTACCCACAGTGAGATCTCCCACCTGGGAAGAGATGCTGACTTTTCATTACACTGGTATTTACTGAGTCCTTTTTTTTACTGCACTAAAATACATTTAGAAAAGTAAAAATGAGCAGGCAGATACTTCAACACCCTCATGAAAAGATATTGAAATATTATAAGCTGATGTCACTCCTGTCTCCTTAAAGGGAAAGAAATGTCTGTGGTATAAATATGCAATTGAAATTAGTAGCAATTAGAAAGTTTCAAGGAATGAAATAGGAGTTTGCTGTGAGGTAGAACTGGTTTCCCTTTTGTCTGCATTTCTAATTCAAAACCCTTTGACATTTGGATCTACTCTTAATAGCTGATGCTCAACTTCTGGTTTTGTCATGCAAGTTAAATGTCATCGACCAGACTCTGATGTGAACTTATATTTGCTTCACACCTTTGATGCATGTTGGTGGTGCAAGGATATCCACACCTGTAAACCCCTGTATGCATGCAAAAGTGTATGCTTTTGCATGAATTGGCTTCATTTGTTCATGAGAAAAAGGTAAAGATGTCTCTTGTGCCTATAGGTGCCTGCATACATACAAAGAAGAGATGTCAGCTTAGGAAAATGCTTTCAGGCCCTCCTGTTCCAGTGACAGGCATCTCAGTATTTCAGGACACAGTGGAAGATCTGAGCATCCATCTGTGCAAATTCATCTCCCTTACAACTCAGTGCGAGTCAGCAGATTGATGGCAGTGCTCTTGGCGCAGCACATGAGGGGGGGGAAGAAACTGAAGTGATGGAAGTTGGGAGATCAAATCACACACAGGGAGGACTGCATCTTTGTCACTAATCTCTGCTCAGCCTGTCTCCAGGTCAGTAACAGGCTGTCCAGCTTGTTTGGAGGCATTTAGTAGCCTTTTTCTAGCACCATAATTTGGAGCAGCATTGCTTGGGAAAATTGACGCAAAACCATCAACATGAATACCGTTTTACATAGCCACAATGGGGTTTTTTTGCAATCAGAGCCAAGCATAGAGAAGCAGGGTTTTTTTCTCATTTTATAGGAAAGAGTTATACTGAGTGGAGGTGGTGGTATGTTGCGAGGTGGTGGTATGTTGCATGTTGGTCAAGCTTCCCTACACAGCTCTGTACCTGCAGAAACCCATTCTTCGTCCTTTGGGGAATTCCACAGTCTGTCTAGCTACACCTGCACTGCCCAGCAACACAGGCCAGAGCCTGGTGGCCAATTCTGAATGTAAGTAGTCTTGTGCAGGCTGCAGCTGTAGGACTACACTTTCCTTCCCTTCTCTGTTTGATGTCTTTATCTCCAAAATCAGGGAGGCTTTGTTTGAGTCACCTTCTGGTGTTACCCCAGGGCTTGCACTCTCCCAGTAGCCAACTCTGCAGTGTCCTTAAGGCTGTTCTGAACTCTGAGGTACTTCTGTGAATGCAAATACTTCTGAAATTAACTCCCTGTCCAGATGCCCAGCTGAACCCCAGTTGCTCAGTGTTGGCATTCATGGCTGACCCATTGTTTGTGCACCACTACCTCTACGTCATGCTTTTCTACCTGATGTTTCTGAACATGTCAATGCATAAGTCACCAAAAAGTGTATAGTTTCTTTCATTCTTCCTATGACATGCCTTTGGAACCAGCTGTTATGTCTGCACCAATCCATGTCCTGAGGTACAGCTGTTAGGGACAGGCAGAAGTAAAAACAAATGGAGATTTCAAGCCCCTATGTTCCTCAACTAGAGAGCAGATGTCAATTCCTTGTGCCCACAGCCAACTTCAGTCACAAAACTGGAGTGCTTTAGAAACAGTGTACTTTCTCTCTGTTCTCCATTATTCTTCACGTGTCCTAGTCATATTTCTAGTCTAATTTTGACGTATTGTTAAAACCAAACAGCTAGAGAGGCAGCAGCAGCAAGCCTCTGCCTTGAGAAGCACTTTCTATTCAGGGATCAAAGCTTGGTGCAAAGCATGTGGGAGATTTCTAAGCAATCTCTCACACCTGCAGTAAGCAATTATATTTGGCACAAAGCAGGACCTTGTGCCCCCAGCACAATATTGTTGCTTATTCACGACAGAGTAGAGGAGTATGGAGCATGAATAAAGAATTCATAGAATCATAGAATAGTTAGAGTTGGAAAGGACCTTAAGATCATCAAGTTCCAGACCCTGCCATGGGCAGGGACACCTCACACTAAAACATGTCACCCAAGGCTCTGTCCAACCTGGCCTTGAACACCGCCAGGGATGGAGCATTCACAACTTCCCTGGGAAACTCATTCCAATGCCTCACCACCCTTACAGTAAAGAACTTCCTCCTTATGTCCAATCTAAACTTCCTGTGTTTAAGTTTGAAGCCATTACCCCTTGTCCTATCACTACAGTCCCTAATGAAGAGTCTTTCCCAGGTGTCCTTATAGGCCACTTTTAGATACTGGAAGGCTGCTATGACACCTCCGATAATTGCTGTTATCAAACTTGTGTCTAGACACTATTGACTCTTTTGCATTAGTTTGTACACTCAGATTCTTTCTAACAATAATGTTCCATGTGTGCTTCAGGTACTTGGCTGTATATGAGTGACCTGGGACATGTTTATAGCTTTGCATTCAAGTGTTTGGATTGATAGGAATTGGACATCATGAATCCCTCTCTATATGGGAAAAACCCTGCATGAATTTTACTTACTTCTGAGCAGTGCAAGTTAAGTTGAGTTTCAAAAGGGATAAAGTGTTGGACTGCAGTTGGCTTCTCAAACAGCTATTTCAGTATACTCATCCTCTGTGCTTCAGGAAAATGAATGTTTGCTCAACCCTCTGAGCAACCTATGTGTCCATGCCTGTTATCATCATCTTTTCTTAACTTGCTGTAACATCCATGCTTGTCCCCTGATGGGATAGTAATCTCCTTGGCGCAGAGACCACAATTCACCCATAAGAGTTTAATTACCCCAAACACCCTTTTCATTGTTCTCAAAGGGATTTTGATTTCCACAGCTCATATTCAATGAAGCTATGGCTCAGGAGAATGGCCCTACCAACATTTATCATGTGACTGGGTTGAAGACAGCACCAGCAGCAGTGCCTAACTTTGGTGCTGCTGCTCGCCAGTGATGGGGCTGCCGATACTGTCCAGCACGCTTTTGAAAGGAAGAAGGAAGAAGGTCAGCGATGCTGTGGTGGATACAGCAGAGCAACCCAACAGCAAATGGGTCACTGCAATGCTCCTGGCTGCCAATGCTCTCTGGTCTGCAAGTCTTTCTGAGTACTGACAATGCAATTTTGAAGCTCCTTTGTGCACACAGGGTCAACATAGGAAAAAAGCAACCTTACTTGTTCCTGTTTTCTCTGATTGTCCTTATTTCTACTTGTAGGGTGGCCAGTCTTTACAAACAAATGTAGGAGGCAGGCTCCCTAAGCGGGGTCATGCAGGGTGACCCAAGTAAGGGTAATGACCCTGAGAAGAGCTGGCTGTCCCAGCTCCTGCTGGGAGCTGGGAACGAGCTTGTTCCCAGGGCTGCAGCCTGGGTGGGAGCGACAGAAGCAAGCATGAGCCCTCTGCCTCGAGCTAAACCTGAAAGCAGCATGCCGACTAATCTTGTTGGCATGCTGGGACAGACCCAGTTAAACCAGGACATCTGGGCATGTCAGTGTTTCCTCCAATCACACTGTACTTGAGTGCTGGTGCTTCTGGGGACTTTGCTTATAGCCATGGAGAAATTATGATCCAGGCTCTTTTTTTAAAGCTTAAGAGAAGTGAATGTATCTCCTATTGTCTTGTTCTCTGGAGGCTTCTGTTTTACTGGCCAGTTGGTGGGCTAGAAAGCTTGCGAGGTTCTTCTTACCGAAGGTCAAGAGGTAATTGAGAAGAACTGCATTTTTACTTAAAGCAGTGACCTGCCTTCTGCTTGGCATCAGACTGGCAAGTATGAAGAAGCAATGCAGTCTAAAACGTGAGAGATGTCTAGAAATGGGCGCCCAATCCTTGACACTACCACCCCTCTGCTTTTTGTTAGGGACCTTCTGTGCCTCTGCTTCACAGTCTGTAACATGCAGAGCTGCCCCAAACACCTCTTTTACCCATACTTTCACACTCTACTACTCTTTCCAAGAGTGCTTACAATTTTTCACTCTGCAGTTCCTATGTTCTGTGTGCATTTCCTCCTGGCCTTTAGCTGAAAGCACAGCAACATCTCCTGGAACTGGGTGGCTATTGCAAGTTCAGTTGTCAAAGTATCATCCTTAAATCTGGACCAATTCATTCAGTGTGAGAGACTCCAGATTTGTTCTCGTTGTGCAGGAAGTGGGGGTGGCTCAGGAGTAGCATGTTTCCAGCACATCTCACCTTAGTGAGGAGGAGGAAAGGACCAGCTATTGGAAACTGCCTGTTCATTATTCAAATGTCCTTTAGGAAAATTTATCACACCTAATGAGGCAGACCACCATGTTAGGTGATGCATTTAAAGGGAATGAGGGAGACACAGCTGGACGCAGTTGTCTACCCCAAACTAGACAGGAGGGATTCATGCCACCACCAAGTGGGTGAGCTGCTAAATGTCTGGATTTAATTACCAAGGAACTAGTCTCCTGTAAAGAAAATTAACTGCTGATGTGGGCCATGGGTATCTTTGAAATTGGAACAAGCCACCAAAAGAGGTTCTCTGCCCAGAAATGAAGCAAACTGCTGTCTTCACTGACCTCCTTTATGATTAGAGAAAGAGGCAAATGCAGAAGGGCAACAACTGCCACCTACGAGGAACTGTAAGAGACGGCAGCAGCAAGGTGGGGTAGGATTTGTCTCTCAGCTGCATCTTCACTGTTTCCAGTGGCTGCACATCAAAGCGCACCACCATGGTACACAGAAGCTCTTGTGGCAAAGCCAAGCTGGATGGCAGCCCAAGCCTACCTGCAGGTTCCCTCCCTCCTTCTTACAGAGAAAGGCAGAAAATATTGGAAGGGAGCTGTTGCTCACATGGCTTAGAGGAAACTAGAACTCTTGGTTGTCATATGAGATGCACATATCAAAATGGAGGACAGTGACTGTGGAAAGTGGGGCACTACAAAGTAAACTCTGGCTTAGGAAGAATTTTTCCACTTGTGTAGTGCATCTGTCATTTTTCAATGTATCATATTATCATGGAAAACATCTTTTTTTCACAGCATGATGGGTCAGTGCCTGATAGAAGCTAAAGACTTTGTTTGCTTGATTCATGGTATGGCTTCACCAATCACATGTCAGTCAGTGGTGATTTTATGTGCAGTAGATGGTCCAACTAACCCACTGACAATCTTCACTTTTTTCCCACCCTCATCTCATCAGAGAAGCTGTGATGACTGTAACATCTTGTTGAAGAGGTATATGTTAAATAAAAAATCACCAGAAAATAGAAATTTCCTCCACTGATTAGACCAGCTCTCCTCCTGCTCTAATAACCTTTCAGCTGCAATGACTAGGACAAGGTATCTCAAAATAAAGGTGTCCAGCAGCATCATCTGTGGGCAACACATACATAAATTCCCACCAATCCCCTATTAATTGAGGGATAAGCAAATTCCTGAAGCAGGAGGTGTCAAATCATTACATGGCCTTTTCTATTTTGGATTTTGTTGGACAACATGGCCAATTTAGGCAGAGAGGGGCAGCAGGTGGCCTTCTGTGAGACCACAGGCTGAATTGGTTCAGGTGGCCAATCCAGCAGGGGTTTTTTGTGAACTGGAGGCAAAGTTGGTGTCCAGGCCATGATGGTCCAATGATGGCATTCATCATGCTGTGAATGAGCAAATCTTTCTTCCTATGTTGTGTCTGAAGGATGGGGAAAATCACCATTGATTTCTACCTCTCTGGAGTCTTCTCTCCTTTTTTTTTTTCTCTTCTTCAAATAGACAGAAAGACAACAAACTCAAAATGTTTATTCTGTTTTTCTGCTGAAAAGCATATATTCAAAGAAACATATGTCATCACCTGGCCCAGATTGGGCAGCTCAAAGTTCCTGGACAGAAATTTCACAGCTTGAATTTCTTGCTGCTTCTGTGTCCACTCTGCCCTGAGCAGGGGAAAGGAAGGGCTACATCTTCTTTAAACATAGCTGTGTTTGTTTGTTTTTTTTTTTTTTTTTTTGAGGGAGGCATCTTTTCCCCTGTTCTAACAGTTAATCAATCGGATCATGTTGCAGAAAAAATGTAAGAACTGGGAAAGGGAGAACAAGGATAGCCATGGATATGGATTTCTTGTCTGACGCCATACAAAGGAGCTGCTGGTACGACAGCAAGCCCAGCAGCATTAGCAGCCAAATTATTTGTTTAATTTTAGCTGCTGTTCTCGTTGCATCTTGATTTGCTAATTAGTATTTTAAGTGCTTGTAAAAGAGTTTGGATGTATTCCTTCAGCTTTCACACACATCTCCATTGCTATTTCTTCTTCCTGCCCTGTTCATCACCTAAGTAACATTATTTCTGCTTCCAGATGGGTTGAATTCTCTGAAGCAGGAGGAAAACACAATCTTCTTTGCTTATTCATGCACCGAGTGCTCGTATTTGCATGAGAAGAGATCAGTTTGTGGAGCAATACTCCCTAAAGGCTGGGAAGAAGGGAACCTATCCTCATAGGCCGTGAAATATTGAGGCACAAATGTAGAAAAGTTGATTCTTTTTGTTCTGCAGCTACCCTGGGGGTTTATACACCATTTTCAGCATTCAGTCTGCTCTGTGTAGTTGATATGGGGAAACTGTGGGCTGAGAACACCACTCGCAATCTCAGTTGGATTTCACCGGACAACTGCCTTGCTGGCATATGCACTACTGGTATGATGCACAGGAGGATGTCGATGTCGTAAATGACTGGATTCAAAAATATGCATGTATTTCTGAATGAACGCAGTGACTGGTGTATTGTCATGTGGCAGCCCACTGAATCTGGTACAGCAATAACGCTGGCAGTCATCGACAAAGGTACAGCAACAGAGGTGGGGGTTCGACAGGGAGGGACACAGACAGACCAACATGTTGGACATTAATATTAGCCAAGGAATCTGTTGCATTGCCCCTGCAAGCACATGAACTTTGAAGCACACTGACAGTAAACCTTAAATTATGCTTTTTTTGCAAGTAGTATCTGGCAGTTGTACAAAGGACCAAATAAAACCCCTTATTTCACAGACCTTTTAGAGGTTTTGAGTGTACTTTTCTTTAAGTATATAGGTAGTAACTATTAAAAACCATTTTCAGTGGTGTCAGTTTTCAAACCACACAGTCACCCAGTTGCTATTCATAAACGAGGTTTGGGAGGTTCCACGGACGAAAGAATAAATGCAGTTTTGTATGTGCACAATTCTGGATATTTAGCAAACAGAGGCACTTACCAAATGTTTTGTGAGAACAAAAAGCCCTTTCCCTGGCTGTTTACGATGACTTGCAAAGAATAAGTGACAGGTTCGAGTGTGGTTGAACTGAGCATCTGCTGAGAATTAAATAAATGATCTCAGATCCTGTTTTTTCCACAAGATCTGCTTTGGAAGACGTAAAAATGAGACATGGTGCAAGCTAATGCTGTCCAACAAAGCAATAGTAAGAAGGAAACCTTTTCTCATTTCCATTCTCCTGACTTGCTCTTTGGAAGTTGATTCTTTAAGCATTGTCATTTCTGAAAGCTTTTTAGTGTTTAGGTTGCAGCCATGATCTCATGGGCTTTGATTGATAAGCTTTTCTGAGCTGAAAGCAGCTTGTGTGAACAATGAAATGAAGATGATAGCTTGCATCTGTATGCCATGTGCACTGGGATGTGTCAGTCCATATGACGAATAATGCACATAACAGCACCTTTGATTTTCCCAGCATTGATTTTCATCTGTTGCGAATCTTCAGTGGGGCAAAGTCTAGCTTTCCAAATTTCAAAGGATTTCCAAATGTATCTTCTGTACTAATAAAATGATGCAATGAAGAACACAGGATTTCTTACAAAGCTGGACTGGACCCAAATCCCTGCATTGAAAATGTCTGCATCCAAAAGAGCTGAAAACAAAGTTACCTGTGGGGCATCCTGTACATTCCCTGCCATCAGAGCTAGTAAGGTAATACCCCCATTAGGACATTCAAGGCCAAAAAAATAGATTTTGAATCACAGAAATATTACACTTCAATATAAGCAGTGGATATTTTGTAAGCTTGTTTTACGTTTCCCTGTTTGTTTGCAAATTTGGAATCTCTCACGTCCTATTCAGAAGCTGTTTGGGAGGTTTCTTTCTCTGTATGTGGGGTTACTGAGCCCGCAGGAATACTTGGCTCAGACTTCACAGTAGGTAAAGTGTTTACTCAAATGCTATTTAAAACAAAACAAAACCAAATAAAAAATTAACCCTTCTTACGGAGTCATTTCTGCACAGCTGGTGTAGCATATGCAGAAGCCCTCAGTGATGCTAAGATTTTACAGGGCTTGTTAGACTTGACCTACCTCTCTATTGTGTTTTCAACTTGTGGAGAGCAGCTGCTTCAAACTCATGCTAATACTGGTGTGGTAGAGATGTCATCCTGCTTCTGAAATATAGTTTGCACCTGCTGTGGGCTTCAGCTTTGCTATTATGGTGACAGCATCCCAAAGGGAGGGTGAATCAACAGTGACTGCTTTCTGTAACAAATAGTTGTGCATCAGTATTTAATGTAAGATATATATCTTCATTGTCAGATGTAAGCCATTATTATTTTTTTTTCACTGTAGCTCTGGGGTGTCAATTTCCCATGGAAATGTCCAGTGAAAAAAGAAAGAACAAGTGGTGGTTGTACTCTACTGCCTTTACACAACAAGGGAGTGGAATTGTAACAATCTTAAATTTGGATCTTTACTATAAGAATTTTTAAAACCAAATTTATTCACTCTACATCAGCATCTAGCTTCACCCATGAATTTCTTAGGGTAGAGAAATTGACTAAATTTAGTCCAACCTGATGTTGCTTTGGTGGGAATATGTGCTATATCAGTCTTTGTCCTGCACAGAACAGGGACATCTATAATGTCCCATTCTGTGACATTATTCTATGATTCTGTCTTAGGGGCAGATCGAAAGTGGGTGTTGCTCTGCCTTTTGTGGGGGGCTTTGTGGATGTGTGTCTCTTTTTGGTCCTCAGGCATAGTAAATAATCAAGAAACAAGTTGTTACGAAACCCCGAAGAAGCTTGAGACAAGTTAAGCACCTTTCTAGACTGAGGTCAAGTAGCAGTGAAATAACCTTGGGGACATGCTCGTCAGCCCAGCTTCAGCTTGCTCCTAGGTAGAATGAACTTGACTGTGGATAGACAAAACCTTTGTCATTGACTGCATTTAGTTTGTGGATTTTCCTGTAATTCAGTACCAGTAAGATGAGGATTTCTATCATGAAAACCTCCTAGGGCTCCTGTCCTTTTTTTTGGACAACCAGTTTCTCCTTCTGCCTCCAGGGAGTCTGTTCTCCCATACAGAACAGTTTGCGCCTATTCCCTACACATGGTCACAACTGTAATCAGACTTCTTCAGGAATGCGTGCACATAGTGTGTGATTTTTGAGCTGACAGAGGATGGCTGGCCTAAACTGAACTAAAACCTCTTCACGTGGTGTATGCTCATGTCATCCATTCTTTGGATCAGAATACTGATGGCAGAAGCGCGTAACAATGAATTAATAGAGACCTAGGGGGACTCAGAACTCAACTGTTTGACAGCAGTGGTCTGTTTGCCCATTGTTCTGACAGTTTCTCTGTCAGATCTTATTACACAGTCACTTTCAAGTCTGAGGGATGACAAAATGGCTTAGCATATCCAACCTAGATGATGTTGAAAACAAACCTCTTTGTCTGTTAAGTATCTTGTTTTGGAGCCATTCCTATCCTGATGTCTACAAGGGCCTGTTGGAGGCCTAATGATTTCTGCTGCTTCCTTCTGCAAAAGTACCAGCCTCCAGTAATGGCATCCCAGAGCTGAGATGGATACATGCCAGTTTGAGCTCTTATCCCAGGATTGTCACTTCCACTGCTTTTCTGCTCATGAACTTGCAGCCCACAAGCTGTACAGTTGGAGATAAGCAGCTCTAGGCTTCATGTATTCCCAATCATGAAGACATGAATAACTCATAATGCACTACAGTGCATTAATCAGCAAAGGATGTAGTGACTGTTGGAGTCAGGGAAGGTGGTCTATGGGCTTGAAATACTGTTGAATTGCATCCATTCTCCGTCTGAAGTCTATAGGAGCCAGCTTGTTATACTATTAGATTTTTCATACATTTGTCTCAGGTGAACCATAAAAAAAAATGTTTTTAGATATCCATGCTGAGAGCATCAGTTTTGATGTGTGAAAACTTATTCTTGGAAAACAGTCACATTCAGTTGCAGCACTGTGGTTTATAGTAAGATCTGAGCAGATCCACTGTGTGTGTTGGTGGAGTCCCCCAGACCTGTTTCTTAAGGTTTTAGGATCAAACCTTGCAAGGCGCCACAGAGGCAGCCAGATTGAAGGAGGAGAATATTGAGGAGTATTGGAAACTATATACTCACTATGAATATCAAGGAATGATATTCATTCCTTGTTGCACAGCTGGCAAGCCCACCTGACTGACCTAGACTCTTTTGCTCTAACATCATCTCCATGCTGAACCCATCTTTCCTTCTCACCTTCCTGAGGCTTCAAGAGGACAGCATGATCTGTGAGGTCCTTCTTGCCATTGCCCTTTCCACAATGCTGGCTGCAATGGTGTCAGTGCCAAGAAGTCTCTCTTCCTGGCTTGTTCTTCTAGTTTTTCTCATCTATATGTTTTTTTTTTTCAGCTGGGATTGCCATTTCTTCTGTTCAAACAGGTTGAGATTAGGACATTGGTTGAACACCTAAGAGGAATATGTCAATAGGAAGAGTAACCTTGCAAGAATTCATGTTTACTCTCTGCAAGTACAGTTCAGAGATCCATATTTGGTCCATAGAATCTCAGTGTACAAACCAAGTAATTGGCACCCCTGCCATTAAGCTTCAGCTTCAGTGAAATACTGTGTTTCCTAGCCCAGCCCTGGTTTGCAGACCAGTCTTTCCCAAGATTTATACCCAAAGAATCAGGATCCTCATCCTGTTCCCGCTGTGCAAGTGGTGGTTTGAAATGACCCAGACTTAAACAAGGAAGTCTGCAGGCTGCAGAGAGCACATTTGCCTGAAGGGTTGTATCAGCACAATTGAGCAGTGAGTGAGTGAGGGAAGGATCAGCTATACCTGCTGATAGTTCAGATAGAGGTTTCCCCACCCCAGTCTGGTATATGGACTAGATTAGTCATGCTGGAACTTGAATTAGTTCATTGCCAATCAACTTCTCTTAATAAACACAACTGTAAATGTAGGTGTAGACCCAAGCCCACCTACAGAGTTCAAAGTTGAACCACCAGTTAGAAGACAGATTTGTCTAAAATGAGCTCGATTGTCATTTGAAGTGCCATCTTTATGTATGCTGGCTCTTCCCTGTTGACAAGTGGACTAAATCAGCTCATTCACAACAGCTTACATCTGCAATAATACCAGGGGCATGCTCTCCATCCTCCACAAAGTACCCCTAGGAAATGAAACTTAGTGTCTTACCAAATGGAAATTCATTGTAGGTCAGCAAGAGGTCAGCACCCACAGATCTATGAATGGAGATTGGGAGCAGGAAGCCATAAGTGAATTCATATTTGTTGACACAATCTCTCCACTGATCGTCACCACATCTCATGTTTCTACTGTGATCTGGCATGTATTTGCAGGCTTGTGAGCTATGACACAAGCAATTCACAGCAGGGTGTTTGGGATGTTTCCAATACCTAATTCTGTATGTGTGATGCCTGAGTATCCCTATGCACTGACAGCCATCAGAGTGGAAATGCTGCGCTTGTAAAAGAACTGGATTTGACTCTTCTGTCAAGGTCTCACATCCTTCCCTACCTCTGGTGCAGATATGCCAAGACCATGTTGTAAAGACAAAGTCATCTTTGCTTTCTTGACATCACTGATCTTACAGCTCATTCTTTAGCAGCAGTGCCTGTATATAAACTATCCAGCAGTAAAATTATAACTCCGTTTGGATGCAGTGCACAGCCTTCTTATTGCAGACTTTCAATCCCATCAAGTTTTCAGCGTTACTCATGCAAAAATAGCCTGTCTGCCTGAGTGAGCATATGAGGGCTGTTCATCAGCATTATATGCAGAAGGGTAAGCGCTTGCTGTTGTGAACTGGGGAGCTGGTTAGGCAAATCTATCTTTTCAGAGCCATACAAACCCATCTCATCAGAAACTCCTCATGGAGCTCAGGGCAAAGTAGATGGGCCCAAGCATTAGCCACATCTCCCATCAGGAGTGCTGGCTCAGCTTGGTCAGACCCTTACACTGTTCCAATGAGACAGAGACAAAAGACTTCCATATTTGCTGGTTTTGATAGTCATCCAGAAAATTTATAGCTAGTTTAGCATTTTGAGGAGGGTGTTAAAACAGCACAAGTTTTAACACTCATAGTAGCAGGACCATACAGATGAGCCATGAAGATGCTGATCTTCAGCGCAGTGAGTGAGGGTCTCTCTTTAAAGGCTCTCCTCCAAAATTTGGGCAGCTATATTTTATTATACCTGCTGCCTTTCCCGTCCTACCTTTATGGAAATGCAGCCTGTCCATATGCAGAAATTGTAGTGAACCACTCTTTGCGAAGCTTCTGAGCAAAATATTAAGGGAAGTGGGTAAAAAAAGCAGTCATATCATTCACAGTTGAAGCAGCCATGCAAAAACCAGGGAGTATGAACAGTTAAACTGGTGAGAAATAAGCTAACAGCTGGTGTCATGGAGCTGCTGAAGCACATAGCAGAGCTATAAGATAATGATTTTTTTTAACTTAAAGAGTTTGCCTTCCTCTCCAAGGGAGAGTGTAAAGATCTTTTCTCACCTTACTGTGCCAAGTTACAAATGGAAGTTAAGATGATTATTAAAATTGGCCACTTGTGTCCACTTAAGCAATAAAAAAATCTTTAAAAATAAATTATTTTATATAAGTAGGACTGTTCAGCCTTTTTTTTTTTTTTTTTCCCCAGGGGCTTGGTTAAATAAATTTTTTTCTCTGGATAAAAAAAAAAAATAACTTTTACACTAAAATCTGTCATCCATAAATCACTTCCAGTGGATAAGCCATAGCAAAACATCCTCAGGTACTCAGGTACACTTTTTGGCTTATTGCAAGTCTGCTTTTGATGTAAATAACCCCTTCTCTCGTCAATAAGTGCATGTTTTTATGCACAACCAAACACATATACGTGAACATATGACTATTTAATCTTAAAATTTAAAGCAGCTTTTAAATCATGTGATGAGATGTAAATACTCATCTCACAAGCTCATATCCATGGCTGAAATACCAGGTCTGCTACTACTGGTGTGAATGTGAATACTGAAATACACCTGGCTTGAAGCTGGACTGGACCTCTCACATGGCAAGCAAGGGATGTGTAGATCTTGGTTCTATTTCTTTCCAAGTCACTCTAGCTAAGTCATATAACCTTGGGAGATAACAAGTGGGAGAATAAGATTTCTACTCCAAAGAGCACCAGGCCTTTAATTATGCAAGGAATAAAATCTGGAGCCAGCTTTCTTCTGCTTTTTCAGATAAGTGGTTTCACCAAGAGATTACAGTGAGCAGAATTTGGCACCTGGCCCTGTTGGCACAAAGGATCTTTTTTTGCCCGCACAGACTTCTGCTATGGAAATCTGTGCTTATCTGAGCATCCACTTGGGTGGATCTAGTTGCTATGTCAGCAGATTAGCGCCTAAAAAAGACCAGCAACCCCGGGCAGAAATTTAACATCTCCCAAAGGCTGTGAGCTGATTTGTAAGGCTGCTTATTTGTACTCTTTATCCCACATGGGAAAAGTTGGCTCAAGCCCCATTTTACTACAGTCCCTCCAGCTTCAGGAGCTGGAAAGCTAATGAGCAAGCCCTTCTCCTCCTAAGGTGTTGTCGTGGTTTAAGCCATAAATCAGCCATGCAGTTTGTTCACTCACTTCCCCCTTTTTCTTCCCTCTGCTCCTAGAGGGATGGGAAGGAGAATCGAAAGAATGCAA
>JAOEHY010037356.1:0-29409 GCA_025447955.1 Psilopsiagon aurifrons | reverse complement strand
TCAACCTGTGGGAGTTGCATTCTTTCGATTCTCCATGTAGCAAACTGCGTGGCTGATTTATGGCCTAAACCACAACAAAGTGTAAACAGGGGAAGTTTAGATTGGATATAAGGAAGAAATCCTTTATTGAGAGGGTGGTGAGGCACTGGAATGGGTTGCCAGGGAAGCTGTGAATGCTCCATCCCTAGCGGTGTTCAAGGCCAGGTTGGACAGAGCCTTGGGTGGCATGGTTTAGTGCAAGCTGTTTGTGCCCATGGCAGGGGAGCTGGAACTAGATGTTCTTAAGGTCCTTTCCAACCCTAACTATTCTATGATTCGATGATTTGATGATTCTATTCTTTATTCTATAAAGGCACTCAGTAAGATGACAATATTAGGAAAACAATCTTTCTGACTTGAACTTCTATTTATTAATTGACGACCATCTTTTTTAACATCTACTGAAAGCAGCTACCACAGATGTTTTCTACCACATTTTTGCTAGAGATTCAAGTGATACCTTGACAGAGCTGTCATTTTAGGAAGGTAAAGTGCTCAAAATAATCCACCAGTACTGGCACCTTAGTTTGTCTAATACCATCTATGTTTTCTGAAGGTTCTTGGTACCTGAAGCATCTACCACAAATAAATGTTAGTATCTCTGTCCCTGCATGTTGTACATTGTCACATTTTTCTCCTTCATCATAAATTGTACACAATGCCTTCAGTTCAAATTACAGAACCAGAGAGAGATTTTAAGCATGTAGTGGGAAGTATAATTAGCTGCTTTCCTTCCCAGTTCAACTGGTATATACTGGAATTGAAGTATTTCCAAGACAGTGGATTAGTCATCGGCTGGAATCTTTGAAATTCAGCACCCCTACAAGAGCTGAGAGAAGCTGTTCTGTTCTCTGGCACTACATCATCCCCATTAGGATAATAGCACTAACACTGAGATAGACTTTCAGATGCTCTCTCTCTCCATTCATCTAATGCATACATTAATCATATGTTATCAAAAATAGGCAGATTAAATAGCGATTACATTAAGTATCATGTGTTTGTGATTGGAACAGGATGGTAGGGATAAGAGCTTAAAACTGTTTTCTATGCCTGGAAATCTTGGACAAGAATTGGGAAAGTAGAAGGATGAAGGGGTTTGTAGTAGAAATGAATTAAGCAATCCTAGCACAAAAATGATGAAAGTAAAGAGAGCTTCATATGCCTCTTTGGAATGGCTATTCCCTCACTGCTTTGCTAGCCTCTTCCATCCTGGAGAAACTTTATTTTGTGTACCACTGCCCTAGGTGAGGATGGCTGTCCTGGGATACCATGTGGAAATAACCATGAGTTCTGGTTTTACTGTTAACTTACTGAAATTGCAACATGGGAGTTTGCATTGGCAAATTACAAACTTCCCCAAATTTCATATTTAATTTAATATGACATCAATAAATATGAGGAGTGTAAAGAGATCATCAATAAACAAATTCAAGTGGAGGCATGTATCTTATTTCCTCAAGGAACTTCATAATTAGAACTTTGTAAACACCTACCTGGGAACAGTAGGTCTTTTTGGAGCAAGATTTGTCTTAGCTAATATAGAAGACCTTAAAAACGAATGTGTAACTGGTTTGCTAAGAAATTAACACTAAAAACAGGTTAGAATTTGAATTTTGGGTATTCAGCTTATTAAATTAAAAAGACATCTGGGTAGTAATATGGCTTTGTTCCTATACCAAACTGTAGACATTTAAATGTCACAACGTAAGAAAACCTTTTTGATCTAATGTATACAGTCATAGCTATTACAAAAAAGTGTCAGTGTGGATTTATGTGGTGGGTGTATCTTTTCTGTTCTCTAGCTGACAATACATAACAGTTATAAGACATGCCTGCCAACATCTGAGATCTCTAAGAGGGCTGAAAACCGTGAAATACACCAGTCTTGAAGAGACTTCCAAAGGGACAGGGCAAAAGCGAGCAGGGGCAATTAGCACACAAAGAAGCCAGCCACCACGTTCATCTCTGAACATACTTCATATTAGAAGTATGAGCTGAATTCATACTTCTAATAACATAGGGAAGTCCTAACAAACTCAGTGCCAGCCGTGAATCACTGTCACGAATCATTGCTGGTTACAAGCCAGGCAGGCTCTGTGGCAGTGCTGAGAGTTAGTTAGGTGGCTGCTCAGAAGGTCTTGGGGGACTCCAAGCAGCACATCACCGCAGTGCCACTGAATGCACATCCATCAAACCCAGGGAGTCTTCTCCACACTTGCCCACAGAGTAACTGGCAGAGCTACCGCAGTTGCACGCTTACAACTGTTTGGTAAGGCTCTGGGCTTGGTCCTCATTTGAGTTCACTGAGACAAAATTAAATCCATAAACTGTACATGAAAGGAACAAGATCATTTGCTGTCTTCCATCCTGAGGCAGTAAAGAGAAATGCAAGTGACAGCAGGGAGGCTTTTTAGAGCTAAATTTGTCTTCACTAAGTCATAAGTGACCTTGAACAAAAGATTTTGAAGGAAACAGGAACCTAACAGAAAAGTCTGCTGAAAAGCTGAGGGATTGAGGAGGCAAATTAGGCTCTGGCTCGATTACTGTTACTCAGGACAATGCAGGCACAAACAGCAATAAATTTAAGCATAAAGGAAAGCTGTTATGGCTGTTAAGTGTGGTCAGACCCCAGTGTTCTTTGGAGAGCCTATGGGGCATCCCTGCCTGGCAGGACCCAAACCCTGAGAGGATGTGGCCATGGGCCATCAGCAGCCATGGGGAACTCCACTCAGGGCCAGGGAGCTGCACTGTACCATCCCCGGGGGCCCCTTCCCACATCCACATCCTTGGGTCTCCATGGATTGTGTCATGGGCCCTTACAGCTGTATGTGGTCAGATCAGTTTTATGTGCTTGATGCTCACCACGAGGCACCCACGTGTGTGTCACAGCCCATCTGCCTCATCTTCAGAGGGTGGCAGGAACCAGAGGGCTGCCTTCTGAAGATGCTGGGTAAGCCAGCTCATATCATAGGCTCATAGAATTGATTGGGTTGGAAGGGGCCTTAAAGATCATCTGGTTCCAAGCCTCTTCCATGGGCAGGGACACTTTCCACTAGACCAGGTTGCTCCAGGCCCCATTCAACCTGACCTTGAGCACTGCCAAGGATGGCACAGGCACAGCTTCTCTGGGCAGTCTGCTCCAGCGCCTCACTACTCTCACAGTAAAGAGCTTCTTCCTCACATCCAGCCTAAACCTCCGCTTTCTAAGTTTGAACCCATCAGCCCTCGTCCTGTCACGACAGTACCTGGAAAGAGTCCCTCTCCAACATCCTCGTAGTCCCCCACGCTCCCCCCCTGCCACAGCCCCCGCCCGTTCCGCCTGCAGGGTCGCTCGGAGCCCTCCAGGGGGCGCTGCCGCGTTGGCGGGCGGCCTCCGTGCCGCTCTTGGCGCAGGCTGGGGCCTGGCCGGCCGGTGCCGCGCTGGCAGAGGGCCTTGCCGCCGTGGTGGGGCTGCCGGGCGGGCCTGGCCATGGAGGCCAAGAAGATGAACCTGCCGCGGGGCCCCGAGAACCTCTGTTTTGACAAGGACGAGTTCATGAAGGTGGGTGAGGGCCGCGGAAGGGTACTGGGGGACCGGGGTTCCGCGAGGGGCCTCTTGAGGGGGAAGGTGGCGGGTTCCCTGCGGGGTGAGCGGGGTCCTGAGCCTTGGTCGGACGCTTTTAACTTCACTACGGCTCTTTCCCCTGGCTGAGGCCCCTGGAACATCGTTGTGTCAGCGAAGGGGGTCCGGGCCGTATGCAAGGCCAGGCGGCTTGCACCTCTGCGTTTGCACCGAGCTGGACTTGCCTGTGCGAGGTTGAACCTGACCCGGAGCGGCGGGGCGGGCGGGAGGAGAGGCCTGTCCGAGGCGACAGCCGCGGGGCTGCAGCCGGGTGGCCTCGGTGCCTCCGTGCCAGGCCAGGTGCTGCGGATCACCTCCTGGGGCAGACCCCAGGCATGCTTCCTCCAAGTCAGCCTTTGCGTGCTTTGAAGCTAAGTTGCAGGTAGACTGATAGCCGGCATTCGGGCCTCATTGCTTGGAGAGCTTAAAGTAGTTCTGAATACTGTATTCTGACATGTGTTTGGGTTTTGTTAAAGGGCGTACAAGGAATATACAATCCTGTGTTTTGGAGAGCTAGTCTTTTAAGTGCTGTAACCCACGACATATGTGCTTTTGGGATTAAACCCCAAGATTTTGGAACTTTTAAAACTACTTTTTTAATTAGCCTTTTTGCCCCACCCGGGCACGTGGAATACTTTATTTTGGAGGTGAGGAGGGGTGTGTGTCTGGTTTGAGCTTTTACTTATATCCTTGTCTCGTTCCTGTTTCATTTACAGCCGGATTTTGATGTTGATCACTTTGTATCAGACTGCAGGAAGCGTGTTCAGTTGGAAGAGCTCAGAGAGGATCTGGAGCTCTATTACAAACTCCTTAAAACTGCTATGGTAGAACTCATAAATAAGGACTATGCAGATTTTGTTAATCTTTCAACAAATCTAGTAAGTATTATTAAATTGTACTGTGTAGTTCAGACTTCATGTAGTTTAGTAAGATTTTTATTTTTCATATGACAAGTATGTGGCTTTATTTTGGCACTGTCATCTTTAACTGTGACCTCTTGTGACTCCCTGGGGAAAACTGAAAGACAGTTCCTGTAGAATTCAGGTACTGTACAGAATTGCTGTTGGTCTGTTGTAAACTTTTTAGATGAATGCTTTTTGTCTTGAAAAACTAATTCACTAGGAAGTTAGATGCCAGGCAACTTAATCTTTTTTTAAACTGCCATCAGTTGTAAAATTGAAGGAAATAAATCATTAAAATAGAATAGCAACGATACAAATAAGGCCATGCTGAAGGATTCTTCTAGAAGACTTTAAACTTGCTACAGTCAGTATATCTTAAAAAAATAACCAAAAACCAAAACCAAAATCCCCATCAACATATTTGAGTGAAAATTCTGATTATTTTCATATTAAAATGTCTTGCCCACTGTGTCTCCTGTTCTTTCATTCCAATTCATCCAGGATTGAATTACACAGGTTCACAGACAGAGATTTACAAATTTTTTATGGGAAGAAAAATTTCCATAGGTCAAGGAGTTACTTTTTTTTTTTGGCTTTGTGTGACAAGCAGTCTGATGTCTTTATGCCTGTATGTGAGGCAACGTATTTTTGCATTGCATTTAGAACTGGAGACTGTAAGGGGGAGGTATCTTTTGTCAGTTCTGTTTTAGTATTTGTAAAGTGATTTCTTTGTCATTAATTCACATATGAACTTATAAAAAATGTCAGAAATGTTTTTATTGTCATTTCTTTAGGTTGGCATGGACAAGGCTCTTAACCAGCTCTCAGTACCCTTGGGACAGTTAAGGGAAGAAGTTATGGTATGCTCAAAACGATCATTGTACGCAGCTTGGTAAACTTCAGCTCATTTTCATATGTTGTACAGAATGTCTTTTACTTATGGCACTAATTATTAAAATAAACTTGAAAATTAGTGACTTAGAATGGTAGTAGAATCATAGAATAGTTAGGGTTGGAAAGGACCTTGAGATCATCTAGTTCCAAATGCACTGCCATGGACAGGGACACATCACACTAAACCGTGCCACCCAAGGCTCTGTCCAGCCTGGCCTTGAACACTGCCAGGGATGGAGCATTCACAGCTCTTCCGGGCAACCCATTCCAGTGCCTCACCACCCTTACAGTAAAGAATGTTGTAAGAAAGTCCCAGTTCCTGTTTCTAAAGGTACTAGAAAAAACAGGATGAAAATGAGGAGAAGCATTGTGTTTTCAAGCAGTTGTAGTAGCAGTAAATTTGCATTTTCATGAAGATATAAAAGATTCCTTAAACACGATAAATGAATGAACTCTTGCCAGACAAGTCTATGGTGAAATATTGATTCTGTTTCAATATTTGAGTAACTTTATAGTAGGTAGTAAATAACTCGGAAACAGCACAGGCCCCATAAAAGACTTTTTTCCCTCAGAGCTGTGGTTTAACCGTAGAAGATCACCCTCTTGAAGGTGGGTCTTACTCTCTTCTTCCACAGTGGCTTGGCCTTTAGCAGAGGGCAATTTTGGATCATCTTGGCAGCCAGTTCAGAGGGACATTTGCGGCATAAATGTGCCTTTAAAATCTCACAGCCTTGATGTCTAAAACAGAGAGTAGGTTCAGTTAGCACAGAGAAATATTTACTGTGTGAAAGATGCAACTTAAATCTGATTTCTATCTTCAGTTTAAAGATCATTTTGGTTTTATTGCCTGTTTCTAGGTGAAAGGTAGTTTGTTCTCAGAACGCTTCTGGTCAAAATAATGAAACTTCTAGTGGCAGTACTTAAGGAGGAGGTTATACTTTCAGTTATTTAGTCTTATTTCTGGCTTTTTCACATCGAGGGCAGTGATATACTGTAGCTTTTATTACTCCTATTTTCCTACTAATCCTTCTTCTGTTTTAAGATTTTTGATTTAAGGCTTTTTTAAACCTTAAGTGGGAAGTGACCTTTACATAGTGACTTTCTCTCTCACAGAGTCTTAAGTCTTGTGTCAGTGAAGGAATTAAGGCAGTAGATGACCGGATGACTAAACAAGAAGATATCAGAAGAAAAAAGGTATAGCAGCTAAATTATTACTTTTCAAAGGTCCTCCTTAGGATGACTGGGTTTTGCCACTAACCCAGAGAGAAGAAAATTTAAAAAGTTCTAGGCCGTCTAGATGCACACTGTGCAGGATTTTCTATCTGTAAAAACAGATATTGACATTCTGGTTGGCAGACTATTTTTTTTTTACAGTGTCTAATTGAGCAAAGTATTTCACTTTATTTGCCAAAACCATGCATTTTTTTTAATTGGTTGGCTTTCGTTTCTTCTATAGTTGCTCATGTTTCTGTTTATAGTAGTATATAAACTTGCTTATTATGAATGCCATTGCAGTGCGGTGGTTTTAATTTTTACATGGGTGGCACTAACATTTGTCTTTGTGCTGAACTTGGGAAAACATCAAGCGTAAGAACATCTGTTCTATGTCTGTGACAAAAATGCGTCTGTGGGGTGATATGAACGTATGTGAGCAGTACTTCAGTTGGACGTGTCTGGAGTATTAAGATGAAGGGAGAAAACTTCTATCAGTAAAAAAACCAATCAAACCAACAAACCTAAAAAACTATCCGAAATATCTTCAGAGTCATTAGATAATGTAAATTGAGATTGGGGTCATCCATGAAAAAATTGTCTGTAATTACAGATGTGTGTCCTGAGACTTATTCATGTTATTCAGTCTGTTGAGAAAATTGAGAAGATTCTGCATTCTCAAGGCAGTAAAGAATTGTCCTCATTAGAGGGAAACAGGTAAAAAATGTGTAATACTCAGTTTCACTTATAACTGATGGGACTAACTTCATTTCATGGTATTACTGTAGATAAGTTTACAAGCATTAGGATATATGTTTATAAATGTAACTCTGATGGAATAAGTGACTGTTACTTTTGTAATTTTGGAGTTTGTCTTCCATAAACTGGTCAGTCACACAACATAAAACTGGACCTCCAAAGTTCCAAATTGCAATGCTTTCACTAAATGTGCTTTTTGAAGTTGCATACAATAATATCTTTTTCTTGGAAGTCACTAATCCTGTCATGTCTGAAATACTCACTACATTTTACTCCAGTTCCATTTTTAAGTAAAATGGGAATTAGCTTTTCTTGTTTTCCCTGCTTTATATGTGACCAAAAGGACTGCTGCAAGGATAGTCTATAAGGCAGGCAAGCCACACATGTAAAACTTCTGGTACAATGCAGGTTTGTGACAAATTCCAAAGTTTTGTTTTTTAACAACTTCAGGGAAAGAAGGGTAGGACTGCTTCTTTAGAGGTAGCAATCACATAACAGAAAGGGGAAATAAGAAACAAATCTGGATGGTGAAAAGCACTTAACTGCAGTTCTGAGCTCTGTAAGACTGACTTTTCATGTGACAATAAACAGCACTGCCATATAGAAGACAGTGCTTCATGGTGAGGCAAGATCTTATGTTCCTGTCACATTTGGTTCACCTACTTCATATCTTAGTAGCTCCAAAACAACTCTATAGTCATGTTGTCTGTTCCAAATTATTATTACACGATTGCAGTAATTGTAGTACCAATCAGGATTCCAAACATTTTGATTAAACCGCAAAAATTGAGGGAGAGTGTTATCTATCTGCTGTAGATGAAACTGAGTTGATTTGGAAGAATCTAACTATGTATTCCATTTTGTATCATCTCTTTTCTAGCTCACTTTTAACGGGACAAGTTTTAGAGAGAATTGCCACAGAATTTAATCAACTACAATTTCATGCAGTACAAAGCAAAGGAATGCCCCTTTTGGACAAAGTAAGACCAGTAAGTATCGTATGGTAGCCAGCTTAACATTTGCAGGGTCAGGCAAAACCAACAGAATTGAAAGACAAATGCCTGTTTTGACAGAGTTTTACTGAACTAATTTGTAGGTAAAAATGGGTTTCAAGAGGTAGTTTTTATAGTCAAGTGGAAGTATTGCTGCTTCTGAAGGTTTAAACTTTGTTTCCTAACTGTAGGACAAATTACTTAGCATAAGAGTAGGAAATATGACAAAAGTTTGTCAGCTTAATGTATTTTGCTGTTTGCCTGTTTGATGATACCAAGGCCTAGTTCTAGAGATTGATGTTGGTTTTGTTAGGTGCAGTGTACAGACGAGAATGTAAATGGAGTATTCCTGCAGAGTTGCTGTCTTGAGTATGTTCAAGTTTGTCTTTTGGTGAAATTTATTGCCAAACTGGCTATTCAGCCTAGTACACTAATCTCTCTAATATTCTGTAGCTTGTAGTAACTACTGTCACAGATGAATTGATGTTTTGGTGGGTTTTTTCTTCTATCTATTTGTGGGAAGAGGGAATAAATGAAAACTAGTGCTGAAAGGTAGATATTATGGAGACAGAGTAATGCTTTTAGTGGGTTAACATGGAGTTGGCATTCTTGATTGCTTTTGAGCTAGTAAGGTAGTTCATAGTTCCATTTTTTCATTATATACGCATGCCTGTTGGCAATATAAACATGTTTCAGCTCAAGACTTCCATGGTACCATGCTGATTCATGGACAGTTTACAAGACCGGTCTGGCCACTTTGTTATCAGACATGGATGACAACAGGAGTAAGTGTGAGCAGCAGGGTAGTATTCATGGTGAGAGAACCTTTGTTACTTTGTTGTGTGGCTTCCTTAATGGTGCTTGCTAGGACTTCTGGCCAGTACTTTGTGTTGCTAAGGTCATCAGATTGTAGGTTTCATGACTAGTCAGCAGTTGGGTTACTGACTTGGCATGTTTAGAATGAATTCTGTGGAATTTTTTTAGGCTGGATGGACACAACAGCATGCAAAAGGGCAGAGAATAATTTTGACTGGTTAAATTGGTAGTTCAACTGTAACTACTAGTGCACATTGCTGAACTTGCTTCAGATACAGAGTTGTAAGGACCATCTTGGGATAGCATTGTATCCGCAGGTAGGGTAGCAAGGAGTTTGATCTAGTGGAAGAGATGTAGCAGGAGATCTGGAATAAGGGTTAACAAAAAGAATGTGTATTGACCAAGCAGCTGTTTGGCAGAAGCCAGGAGAAATCTAATGACATGTCAATTTTTTTTGTGCCAGTGTCACTCAGTGTCTTTGGTTTGCAGTAATGTGACAAGTAGTGCTGGAAACACACTGTCAGGTTTCGACAGTGAGGCATAAATGCCGCGGTTGTTATCCCAGTGACTTACTGTGAAGCTGTTGTGTGTTATCACACATAGTGGTTCGGTTGAACAAGGAACAGTTCTCAAATTTTCAAGATAAAGAGGACCTTAGATAGCTTAACACACAATTTGCAATGTACAGAGGAAAATACTTGCCTTTTAACCTTATTCTAATAAGCACTCTGTAAAATAGTATCAGTAACCCACTGAGCTTATGTTAATGTTCATTTATTGCTAACACTAAAACTTGTGCACCTTTCAAATGAAAATAGCAAGCTGAGGTATTTCTGGAAGAATTTACCTCAGCAATAATGACAAGCCTTTGGTTTTTATTACCATATTTGTTTTTCTTCATAGCGTATAGCTGGAATAACAGCTATGTTGCAGCAGTCTCTGGAAGGGCTGCTCTTGGAGGGCCTTCAGACTTCAAATGTTGACATAATCCGTCACTGTCTTCGTACTTATGCAACAATTGACAAAACACGGGATGCAGAGGCTTTAGTTGGTCAAGTGCTTGTAAAACCGTATGTAGATGAGGTAAGATAAAAACATGAATCCTAAGGAAATTGTTTTGCAAACATGCTTATTTTTTTTGTTAAACTCCAGCTTTCATCATCAGTTTCAAAATGCCTTTGAGGAGAGAGCAGGAGAACTGAGCCCCAACACAAAGGCGATTTGTTTGTTGTTGTTATTTTAGAAAAAAAGGATTCTCTTTCTTAACCTGTGGGGTTTTTTTTGGGCCAAGGTCCAAAAAACAAACCTTAAGCCAAGCATATGACTGCAGTAAAATCCAATTTATTCTGGACCAGAGTGCATCTGTGGGAATTGGACCAGATCTGGGGCTTGCATTTCTCCATGGCTGGCTCAGTAGCAAGCAAATGCAGCAAAAATACTTCTTAGTGCAGTGTCCTTTTCTTCCCATTGTCTGAAGAAGCAGTTTCTATGTTTTCTAGCTGTTCCTGTGAAAGAGCAGTATGTCTGATGCCACCTGAGCTCTATGTCATTGTCAGTAGGATGTTTCTTTTCTGCTGCTGGGAATGAAACATTTAAAATTTTCCTGATTTTATTTTGTATGAATACATATTTATAAAGCAAAACTAGCTCCTGGCTTTGGATAGGAGTGGTGGTCAACTGGTGGTTGTTCTCCCCTTAAGGACAAACTTCCTTTGGGCGCTTGCTAATGCTGTAGCAACTGCTGTAGTGGGGGACAGGTCATCTTTCTCCCTCAGTTTTCTCAGTGCCTGTTCTTTCCCCACTTCTGCACCATTCTGCTGCTTTATGTAGCAAGAGACAGAAGTGTTCAGACAGGTAGCATACTAAGATATGTAAGCTATTGTTCTCTTCTTGTATTGTCCAGCTACTGTCTGCCTTCTTTTTATGGCAGCAATTGTCTGTGTTCACTGGATATGGAATACTGTCCAGGCAAACTACTTTGCTAGCTGCATTAAAGGCTTAGCATTTTCGTAGAAGATTCTTGGCTATTGGCTTACCTGCATGTGGGATTGAACCATCAACCTCTAAATTTAGAAGAGATTTATGACTTTATTCTGAGATTCGATTAGCTTTTTCCAGTCATCCGTTTAATTTCACAGACTGCTTCAGGTGTCAGTGATGTGTGAAGTGGGTGGGGAGCCAGGCTAACATTTAAAAGCAAGAAACCCATTCCCATTTTTGGGTCCAATCTTCCCAGCTAGAGTGCTGCATTAAAGGAAGTAATAATTCAAGCTGGCAAGTTATACTTGGAAACTGTAATATAAAAAAGTAATATACTGACTGTCCCAATGTTTGGCTTACAGTGGTTGAAGGAGTAGACTGTGTCTCTTGCATTACAGTATTTTATATTCACTTTTCTGGTGTTTAACATTGAACTCTTCCTGGCAGGTGGTTGTGGAACAGTATGTTCAATCTCATCCTAACGGCCTTCAGTCTATGTACAATAGACTATTGGAATTTGTTCCTCATCATTGCCGTCTCTTGCGTGAAGTAACAGGCGGAGCTATTTCGAGGTAAGTATCTTGTGGTTTCTTTCGATTGCACTAAAGATACAGCAAATACCGTACACTTTCAAAACGCTGTGCATAATTAGCTTTGATGTGCAAGCCACCTATCTGGCCTTTCCTGAAGTTTCATAGTCGGGTTTGATTTCTGGCTCATACCTGTGTTGTTTTCAAAACAGAACACTGAACAGACTTTCTGGGTGCTGTGGCTCAGGCCTTCGGAGGAGGGAAAGAGAATCCTTTCTTTCAGTAGTAGAATTTAATACTGTTCGTAATACAGTGTGCCACTTATGTTGGTTTTTGAATCCATGAAATACGATTGTTCATTTCATCCAAGGAGAAGGGCATAATGAAGCTGTTAAAAAATATAAGTTCAAATGTTACTGGGTTGTTAGTGCACATCAGAAAAGTGGGCATGGTTGCCAGAGGTTTGCTGGTTTTTTTGCATGTACTAGAACTACAAGTTTAATTGATTTGTACTTTCTGTGTCTTTTCTAAAAGTGCTGCTTAATTCCTCATGCAATTAAATTGGCTGTTTTGATGGCTAAATAATTCAGGTCTACTGAATTGTATCTATTCATCTATTTGCAGGCTGGTTAATACAGTAGACTGCTGTAATTAGCAGAACTATGGATGTAGCCTCTAGGGACTGCAGGATTACTTTTTCTAATTAGTCATCCATTGCAGAGCTTTTTATGACTCCTAAGTTTTGCTAACATTTCAGTTCTTTTAATCCCTCAGCAAGTTATAATCTTTCTTCTTAATAATGGAGTGTTTCTGCTTTGTACTGTGATGTACTGAGCTGGAATTAAATGCTTATATCTTTTCTGCTCTCAATTTATAAATTTTCCTAAGCCAGGTAGCTTTTAATCTTTTGCTTTGAAGCACAATGTCATGTATAAATACTGAGTGGAACAATTATGAAGAAGTTCTGCTTCTTTCCATTGCATTAGTTGCATTACTGTACTTGGTACCTCTTTGGAGTTGTTCAAATTTGAAATACACATGTAAGAATAGGAGTTTTCAGCTGAAATGTAATCATCTTCCAGAGCACACTTGCAAAATATATAACTGATAAGATTTTAAACACTTTAAATGTTATAAAAAATACCTTGCATTTGCTGAGACTGTGGGATCAGATGGGAAACCTCGAAGGAAGAGTAATTTCAGGAATTAACATACCTACATAGAAAAACTTAATTGTATCTCGTCTAATGCAGTGCATGTCTTTTTAGTTAATCCTACCCTCACATATAAGGCTGATGGTAAAATATAACCATGGAATAATTGCGATTTTATTTCAGTGAAAAAGCAGATATTGTTCCTGGATATGATTTCTTAGTGAATTCAGTGTGGCCAGAAATAGTACGTGGTTTAGAAGAGAAATTACCATCACTGTTTAACCCTGGAAACCCAGATGTGTTTCATGAGGTAATTATTTTTTTTTTTTCATTTGTGATTCCTTTGACATATGCGAGAATTGAACGAGTTATGTTCTCTGGGGTGTTTTTTTTCCTTGCTGCTTTTGTGTAAATTCATATTGTTGCATGGGGTTATCTCAAATCACTTGATTTAATTTTCATAGGAATTTATTCTCCCCTCAAGTTTGTCAAGAAATCTCATACAAAAGTTACTGGAAGCCACTAATCATGTGAATTTGGTCTTAGCATTTGTTTTAGGAGTAGGTGTTCCTTCTTGGTTGCCCCCTCCCACCTTCACTTATGCTGCAATTCTACAGCTCCAGTGTTCGCCCAAGAGTAGGACTTCTGTATAGAAAAGGCTCTAATGGTAATTCAGTACCTGAGCTACAACTTGTTTTCTACTGTGGTTGGTTAAAAAAACTTGTTTCACTTGCATGTTTTAGTTTTTGCTCTTTCGGTTCCTCAGGTTATGTTGTGATTAGAATCACGAATCAACTAATAGAAACAACAATATTTGGAGGCAGTATGATAAGGTTTAGAACCTTAAAAAAGTAAAAAAGAGTAAAAGAGGTATTTTCTGTGGTATTGCAATTAATTATGAAGCCAGCTTACATTATAAAATGAATTTAAACTACTTGTCACTCTTACATTTTCATCATTGGCAGCACTGCCCTGCCTCTAGAAGATCATCTTTTACTGATGTTGAAACAGATTTCTTGGTCTAATATGATGATTGGCTCTGGCAGTACTTGATTAGTGTGTCACAAGCAGAAAATACGAGCTTTATGCTCTTCTTCATGTCCTGTCTGTATTTAACAGGATTGCTGAAATATTAAACTTGCAGCTTGACTCATGATTACTGTGAAACCTTTTCTTTTCAAGATGGAGATGGCAGGCAATAAAAAATTGTGTGAACAAAAGCACAGTAGGCGGGTCAGAACAGATGACTTAAAGAAATGTTAGGTTGCTGGTGGAGGTTTGTAATGATTCTTCCTGTGTTCATGCTAAACTGCTGTTACCTAATTACTTACATTTGTCTTGGAATTTAAGATCTTTTTCATACAGATATATTGAATAACTGAAGGCAGGCAGATATGACAGTGAATGTTTGCAGGGCAGGCTCTTAAGAAGAAGCAAATAAAATGGATATTGAAGGGAGTTACGGTAGTGCCATGCAAATGACACTAGTATGTGTCCTCTCCTGGTAAGAATACTGTGTTTCCCATACAATTTCAGTCACTCTTCAAGCTTTCACCCAATGGCCTGCATGCTGCAAATCCTGAGCCATGCTGTACTTAACGTTGTCTCTGCTCTTTGTTTTACTCAAGAATGTATTTTATCTGCAGAAGAGCTGGGTTTGGTTTTTTAAATGAATTATTTTTAAAAGGCTGTCATCTTCTGTTACACTGATAACTGATCAGCAGTGACATTGTGTTTATTAAACAAATAAACAAATATAAAACCACAGCATCCCCACATGACTTTCAGATGACTCAGAATATAAATCAGTAAAATTTTTTACCTAACAATCAATAAAAAGTTGACATGCCAAGTGTAAAAATGTCTGTCTGAAGACTGATCTGAAATAAGAGGGGGAAAAAACAACTATTAGAATTGTTTCTGCACTGCTGATACACCAAGTAATGCAACACAGATTTGAGACAGTAATCTTCTGTGTTTTCTAGATTAACAGAAATGCAGAAAAGTGTAATTTTTCCAGGTTTGTTTGCATATGTGCATATGTATGGGTTTAATGCTGAAAAGTTTGAATATGCAGTATTATCTTTTAGGAGGTTTTCAGATGTAGAGGAGGGGAATAGAAAAACACATTTTTTAAATCCTGTAAAAATTGGACTGGCAGTGTCAGCATGGATGTTAAAATCCTTGCATCATTTACTTATGTAGAGTTTTTCTTAAAATTGTTTCATGTTGTTGTGCCCTTATTTCTGAGTCAGATTTGTAGATTTACGGGATATGTGAAAAGAATACTTCTTTTATCCCTGAACATTCATTTGAGATAGTTTAAGTTTAGATTCCTCTGTATGAAAATTGCTCTATTTTGTTTCCCATTTTGACTTTTCTTGGCGTCAGCAGTTCAATCCTAAAAGCTGAAATGGTAATGAGTCCTGCAGTTAGTTCCCTCTCTTGGATATAATGTTACTGGTAACTAGATAAATGTCTCTTGAGTTGTCTTCTATTTTGAACGCGCATGATAGATCTTTTAAGAGTTTTTTGGTTTGTATTACTGACTAATACTTACTGTAGCAGAGCATTAACAGCTTATTTGCCTTTTTACATTGCTGAGTTTAATATCTAAGAAAGGAGGCCTGAAAGAGCACTAATCTGTCATTCATTCTGGATTTAGCTCCCGTACCTTGTATGGTTCCATTGTGTTATAAATACAGCCACTCTGGGAGAAAAGTCATTGCCTCAAAGCTTTTGTGTGCAACTTTCAGAATGCTGTCATGACCACCGAACTGTCTTTACACACTATAACTGCCATGTCACAAGAAAAGTATGCTTAAATTATACCTTTATCAAAGTTAGGAACTTGCTGGCATACACAGCGCAAAACCCCTTGTCAGTACATGTTGTGTAGCCACAGGAGTTTCTGAGAGCAGAACCTGTAAGTAGCAACTTAGGAGCTTTTCCTGAGAGTATTCTGCTGCTTCATAAAAAGCAAAATCACATCACTCACATAGTGCTCTGGATTGTGGGAAAAGTCTTGTTGCCTCTTTGCTGCTTTTACTGCAGTGAAATCAGAAGCACCAGGATATAATTTGCAGTGGCTTACTGAGCATGTACCATAGGTTTTAGGGGTGCTTTTGTTTGGTTTGGGTGTTCTTTTAAAAGAAACTTGCTCATAAGCCAAACTTTTTCATTGCAGAGGTAGGTTTTAGCTGTATTTTGATTCTAAATTGGTTTCCATAGCCTTTATGTTCTTGGCTTTCTGCTTTGTGTGTGACTTAATTTATTATTTCATTATTTTCAGGGTATTAATAAGTTATGGTTTAGAGTAAGCCCACAGTGCATTTGGGCATTAGTATAATCTCTCTTTGCTTGCAACTGACTTAACACTATTTGTAAACATCTTATTAGAAGTATACAGTGGATAAAGTTAGTTTATCTGAAATTGAAGTTCTTATGCAAATATTTGGTATTTGCAAAACATAGTTTTAGGCAAACAGGTCTAGAAATCCCTATAATACAGGTCCATATGACAAAAACAATAGGCTTTCATTCTTGTGTTTGTTTATGTTTACTTTGGGATTCATTCCTGATTATTTGCTTGCTGTATGCCTGTTATCTCCTGTGGCTAACTCTGTTCTTAGTACTGTGCAGCAGTGTTGTTCCACTCAGGTGACTGAGCTCAGAACTGTTCCTACATCTCTCTGATCGGTTCTGCTTATTCAGGGTACTTGGACAATTTTTATGCTTTTTAGAAGTGTCCTACACTGGCTTTTCTTATCATGGAACAAGAACTACTAGTTAATTGGTTTTGTTTTCGCTGCAATCCAGGATTTTAGCCTTGCATGATTAGGTGGTGGAGTTAGTGTCAGCCCAGTCTGAAGTGTGATTACTGTAATAAGTGTAATACAAGAGTTCCGCTGGATGAGTGGTAGCCTTCCTTGTCTGCTGGGACTTGGTTATGTGATCAGAATGCTTGTTCTCCATCTGCAGAAATACACTACTAGTATGGATTTTGTACGGAAATTTGAACGACAGTGTGGCTCCCAGGCCAGTGTGAAACGGTTAAGAGCTCACCCTTCTTACCACAGCTTTAATAACAAATGGAATTTGCCTGTGTATTTTCAAATAAGGTTAGTATGTGATTTTTTGTTCACACTTTCAAAAGTGTAAGTCAGTCACAGCGAGATGATCTGGCTTAGGGTCAGATCTCAGAGTTCAAAGTTTCACTTGTCAGCAAATTGTAGAAATCAAACTAAGAATTTAATTAATCAAGTAACTGGTTTATACATCTTTTGGTAATTGAGCAAAATCACAACCAGCTGCTCTTGAGTATGTGCTGCGTTACACTGATTTGGGTACATTACTTGTAAGACATTCAGGGACAGATGTAGGTAAGTCTTGAAATCTTGTTTCAAGTTCTTTTTCTCCGTTATCCCTGGAACTAAACTGTATGTCGAAGGATGCTACTTGTGCAAATCCAGGGGAATACTTAACTGTGAGGGAAGGAGTCTTTCTTCTTAGAAAAATAGAATTAAAGGACTTGATAACTTACAGCTTTTCCAGATCTAGAATGTTTCTGACATTCTTTGTGTCTTACAGGATGTACTCTGTGAAGTGTGGGTCTTGTAACATGGCCTTCCCAAAGATTCCCCCTACTATTTCCTTTTCCTGAGGAGTTAAGTTTTAGCTTACTTTTCCAACAGGTCTGATGTTTTTGTAGCATTATCTTTTAGAGATCTTGCAGCTAGAAGAGAGCAGGGAAACCCAAGAAAGCCCCATCTTGATTCAAGTAGTGCTAGAACATTAAGGAACAGAATAGAATGTAAAACCATATTTTTAGAAGGTCTAGTCTGCACATCTGATTTTAGGACTGGGTAGCAAGTCTCCAGGCGGGAAAGAGAGCTATTGATGAAGTCTGCTATGACCTAAGTGTGCTGTGTGTGATTTCTCTTGGTCTAAAACCTTCTCAGGGTCTCTTTAAAAAAAAGGGTAGAATTTCCAAAAGAGAGGGGAGAAAAATTGATGTTTTCATTTTTAACCTGGCGTTTCTTTATTGCATGACTTTGTAACTGGCAATAACAGTACAACCACAGCTGTATTTATCCAGTATCTTTAATCCAGGATAGATTTGCAGTAGTGCTGAAAAAAATCCATCCAGGAATCTTAGAAGTGCTGGAACTAATATAAGTGACAGGAGCATGGGGGGCTACGAGCAGAGTCTTGGTGGTTTGGTGTTTCATTGCATTTTGTGAAATGTGAATGTGCAAAGTAGCCCCAGGCTCTGACCTCCTGGTTTGACTTTTTCTTGCACATTTGTTCCTTCAGCTGTGTAGTGAACTGATAGGAGGATCTGTTACTCTGGGCGAAAAAAGGCTGATGTTCAACTCCAGTCAGTTTCTCTAAACAACTGTACAAATATTTGTGCTGGCCCAAGGGAAGGGCTGAAGTACTTACTACAGTAGAAGTGCTGAGTGCACAGACTAAAAATGTCTGTTGAACTGTAGCCATTATGAACCTTTTAACAGATGTATATCATTAATAGGTGTGTGAGTCTGCCCTTTTTGTTTGAAATGCTTTGGTTTGCAACTTTTCTAATAAGTGACCACCTGATCAAACTTTGATACTCTTGCTCATAAAATTGAAATGGACCTTCAGCATATTCTTTCTGTTCAAAAATGTTCTTCCCCATTTGGTATTTTGAGCTTTGACTGATCAAAAAACTTGAAAAATATAATATTTCCTTTAATCCAGGATTATTGTAAGTCTAGATAATTCACTATTTCAGTGGATGGTTGTATAACAGCAGCTGGTTTCTCTTTCACCAATTATTCCTACATACAGGAATAAGCTGATAAGTTTTGAAAGTGCCCATGAATTCTTCAGTGCACAACTGTGAAAATAGTGCAATATATTAATAATAGATATATATCAAGGAAGCTTTTTCTTTAATGTATATTAATATCCTTAAGTCAGGATTTTTATTTAAATATTATTCCCTGCCCATGGTAGTGGGGTTGGAGTGAGATAATCTTTAAGGTCCCTTCCAACCCCAACCATTCTATGATTCTATTATCTCGCACTATGGCATTTATAGTTAAGATAGTTGGGTTTTTTCTTTTTTTCAAGGATTTTTCTTTTTTCAATTGCAGAAATCACACGTAACTGTCAGACCTCAGTAAAGCCTTTGCAAGCAGTCCTTTAAGGAGCAGATAGATGTACAGGTGTTTCTTCTGTAGCAGTGCTGACTCAAACAGCCCCAGTAACTCTTTCCCTTGCCATTCCTTAAATTACATGAGTACAACCAAGTGTGGAACTGTGGTGAACCCCACATTGGGGATTTTTTTTTTCCCTATGTAAGAAGCATTCAACAAAAATTATATCATTAAAAATACAATTCTATTCTCTAATCCATTTCACTGTAAGACTTCAAGACACTGCTCTGTCAGTGAAAGTGTTGCATAGGCAGGAATGAGATTGAAGCCATTTCACAACTATTTCTAAAGTAAGTTTGGTTGCTAAACATACGTTAGGAGTTTGAACAAGAAAAGCTAGGTGAGCCCCTGATATTCTCTGGAAATATCAGTTAAGAGGAACCCTACAGTTTTGTAGGAAGTTTGATAGAAAGTCTTATATGCCCGTAAAAGCAAGAAAGGGGCAATCAATGGCAATAAAGCTTTTTGTAGGGCAGGTTAAAATGATAGATTTGTTTCAGCATTTAGAGGGAAAAACGGGTTAAAGAAGAATTTTCTGCAGCTCTTGCCTGAATGTTTTAAACAGGGGAAGTGCTCTGTTGATCCAATGTGCTTGAACTATGGGAAAGCGTCAAAGGTTTCAATATTAACTTTGCAGTTATACTAAAAAAACTGGTGAGGCAGGGTTTATTTTTTTTTGCTGTTTTAAAGGGTGAGTTTTTTACAAAGGGGGTCAAAGGTATCCTGTGAGGAACTATTGATTTTTGCCAGGTACAGAATTGTTTGCAGAACCTTATGCCACTCTTCATTAACAAACATGTAGAAAGCTGAAGCCTCTGGTGTCATGTGAAATACCTGAAAGTCAGCTAAAGCAAGTGTGAGATAATTTATTCACTTTTAGTTTAAAAGCAGTAACACAACAAAAAAATCTTCAGTTCTCAGAAAAGCTGAAGATTTGACACACTGAGCTATCATTTTGTTAATGTTTGCAATTATGACCTTGATAATTTCCCAAAGTATCAGCTTCATATCTGCCTGTGAAATGTTAAAGGTTCATTTTCAAATGTTTGAATGTCGGTCTCGTTTATATCCCAGTTTATGCTGGGCAAAAATAACCATAGATGTAAAATCTGTTCATTGATAGCACATTGAAATAATACCGAAATAAACATTGAAAAAATGTTTATGCATCAATTTTAGCAATTGTTGAATTGTAATATTCAAAACCTTTCTGTCTCTCAGATTCAGAGAAATAGCAGGGGCCTTAGAAGAAGCACTTTCAGATACACTAGAGGAAGCACCAGGTAAACTTGCAATAATAGTTTCTCTGTTGCGAAGGAAATGGTGATTTAAGTAAAAATGGCTACTGTCTGTCAATTGAGTATTAAGTAGAGGCATGCATCCAGTGGATTTACATGAGATTTCTGTTTTCTGATGAAGTTATTAAACAGCTCTTTGCTGTCTTTGTGTCTTTTTGTAAGGCTTTTTTTTTACCTTTTTACCTTTTTTTTTTTTTTTTAATCTCAGATAATACAGTTATGGTGATTTTACGTCTTTTAAGAATGTGCTTAGGAACTTGATCCTTGTGTGATTGTTTCTAGATGGCAGCTCATACTGTCTTTTGGCCACCCACATGGTCTGGACAAGTCTTCTGAAGTGCTGGTCAGATCAAATGTTTTTACCATTATTAGCACACCGCCTGTGGAAACTCAGTCTGCAGATTTTGTCACGCTACTCTGTGTTCATTGGTGAGGTAAGAGAAGAGCATGCTTGTGTTTTTGGTAATTGGGTATGTCCATCAACAAGAGACCTTTTGAAACAGAGTATGTGACCTCTTTTTAAGCTTTTTTTTCCTGAACTTAACAATCTTCAAGAAGAACACTTTCATCCAGTTAATGAGTTTGGTTTATAAAAAGCACCACTACAAAACATGTTATTAACCACAGATATGAGTGCTGCTGCGGTGTTACTGTCTGATGGTTATCAAGGCTGTACTTCCATGTGTGCTTGAGGCTGCTTCTGCCACTGACAAAAAGTAGCCACAATCTTGGTTTTGTTCTTTTTGTGTGTTTACTCATTGATACAATGAAGAGGTTGTGAAACAGCCAAGGTGAAAACTTAATCCTCCCGTTAAAAAGGGGTAAATTAATCTAGATCAGTTGCTCAGCATTCAGATTATAAAACCATAAATTTTATGGGCAACTGACTCAACATCAATGATTCCATGCTTCTGAGCAGGAGAGGTTGTGCTTTGCTCTTCTACTCCCTGCTCCAAGCCATACAAGTTTGCCCCTGTTTCTCATGTCATAGTTAAAGACAGCATGATAGAATAATTGTGATTTAAAGGGACTTCTGGAGGTCAGTTGGTACAAATTCCTGCTCAGAACAGGGCCATCTTAAATAAGGTTGTTCATACCACGCCTTTTGAAGTTGAATTTTCAGTATATCTAAAGATGCTGATTTCATGCCTCTGTGGGAACCCTGGTCCAATGACTGACGACTTTTTCTTCATATTTGATCAGAATTTAGCCTTGCTACAGTCTGTGTCCATTGCTTCTTACTCTATCACTGTACCTCAAGGGAAAGTTTGAGTCCATCTTATCTTCACATGCCCCTTAGGTAGCTGAAGACAGCAGTAAGATCTTCCTTTATGCTTTTCTTGTGACTCAGTTCTCTCAGCTGAATTGGCCCATGAAAAGTACTGTAAGTACCAGAGTTGAAACAGAGTAGTTGAACAAAGTATGTGTTTGACAGATTTGCTCAAAATCATCCAACTCCAGAATGCGAATATCCTTTGTACGTGTGCTATACTCATGCTGAGAACTTACACATCCTTTACTGTTTCTCTTTGTCCAACTTTAACTGCCTTTGCTGTTGCTAGGGTTCACATCTCAATTTGATGTTTCAGGTTTCTGTAAGGCCTATTTCCAGTGAGAACACAAAGGAAAACAAAAAATCTGTGTCAGCCAGTAGAAAAGAATCTTCTGTAAGCCTCAACCCTAGTGAGGAGCAAGGGAACTCGTCTTCTCCAGAAAGTCAGCCATTGCCTTCTATATCGAGTACTCAGTTGGTATATATTGCTGCAGATCTGGACAAACTCCAGGATCAGGTTTGTGCTTGTGACTTTACTTACAGAAGAGACTGTTTATCTATGTGTTCTTATTGTTTAGCATCTTGTGAAAGGCATGAAATAGTTTAAAATAATGTACTATGCAGCTTTTTTTTTAATCTTAAATGCTAATACTGGAGTAGTCTAAGGTAGAAAATATCCCCTGAAATAAATGGTCTACGTTGTGTTTATTTGGAATAACAGATTACAGAGGAAATTACTTTGGTTATTTAAACTCTGAGTAGCTGCTGGACTTAATAGCTAGAATAGTATGTGTCTGGTCATTTTTGGTGGAAAGTGTCACTGTGCCAGAGTCTTACCTTTACTAGTAAAATCTCTGTTGCAGATTGGAGCATGGTGCAATATTCAGCTTTAATATTATGCTCTCCTTTAAATGTTTGCGGGTTTTAATCTTTGAGGTTGAAAAAAGTTTTATCATCATGATTATACTTTACTTATGGTCCGGAATTTTGAAGAGAGACATGTGGCATTAATTTTCTTCCAGTAGGAATGACTTCTGTGTATTTTTGGTCAAAAAGGCTGAAATTTCTGTAATTTGTGAAGTATTCTTGTAGTACTGGTTTCCCATAAATGCAGTAGAAATATAGAAAAGGTGTCTTTTGATGCACTGGAAACATAGAATGTAGGAAAAGTAATGCAAATATGTTTATAACATGATTGTATATATCTGTTTTGGGTTTTGTTTTTGTTCAGATTCCTGACATCTTAGAAATGATTAAACCAAAACTTGAAATGATTGGCTTCAAGAATATGTCCTGTATTGCAGGTAAAGCTGACAGGCTGAATTCAGTCTCCATCCCCTTTTTTCCAAATCCACTCTGCCAACCAAAACCAGAATCAGCTGTTACACACAGTGTCATTATTTACAATGAAAAAATTGAAAATACTATTGGTTTTATTACTTAAAGAAGCTAGGTTTAACTTGTTAAATAGAAACTTTCTTGCCAAGTGAGCTGGAAAGGGTTTTGAGCAACCTGGTCTAGTGAAAGGTGTCCCTGCCCATGGCATGGGGGTTGGGGCTAGGTGGTCTTTAACGTCCCTTCCAACCCAAACTGTCCTATGATTCTGTGATCTTGAACTGACATTTTGAGCCTGGAAAATGCTTGATTAAAATTGAGAGAGTTTGAAGTGCCTGTTTTTTTGTTTATGGGAAACGTGCAGCCTGATTTCAATTTAGTAATTAAAGCCAAGCTTGTAACTGGTTGAGTGAACTGTTCCCTGACTTCAAGTCAAGCCAGAAGTTCTGTGCTGTGAATTCCACTTACATATCTAAATTGGGATTATTGGTAGATGTCCAAGTCCACAGGAGAGGTAGGAGCTTATGCATGTCCTGCACTCAGTAGATGGTCCGCTGTCCATCGCAACTTTGAGTATGCTGCAGTCATTGCATAGGGCATTTGGATACTGTTAGCAAGAATTTCACAACCACAGTTTCTGTGGTAGGTTAGAGCCTTTTGATTCAAGCTCCTTGCTGCATTGATACTGAAAAAAAAATGGCAAGCCTGGACAATGTTACTTTCTCCTTCCCTCCATTTTTCTGACAAAAGAATGATTGATGTTTTATAAATGGATGGTGTGTATTTTTTTAGGAAGCGTTCTGTATTTGACACCAGCAGCCATCTAGGATAGTGAGTGAGATTGGGATGATAGTGGGGTTCACATAATTTATGTTGTGATCGGGCAGGGTAGCTCAGTTTAAACTTTAGCATTTTTACTTCAATAGGAGCCTTGGAAGATTCAAAGACTTCTTTATCAGCCTGTGTGCCTACCTTGAATAACAGGATTATCCAGGATCTCAGTGAGTCCTCCTTTGCTTACCTGAAGAGTGCACTGGAAGTTCCAAGATTGTATAGGAGAACCAATAAGGTCAGTGCTAGTTGCAGAAAGAAAAAAGTCTTGGGAAAGGGCAATGCTAAGAATGTTAACCAGGCAGTACATTTATAAGTTCTTCAGGCCTGTTCATACCTGCTTGACCATCAAAAGCCCTATTAAATACCTTGAGATAATTTAGTGATTTACTGGTTTACTTTATTGGAAAGGAAAAAAAAAAATGGTATTTTCAAAATTTTAAGTAGGGCAACAATGAAGGAAGGGCAAGGAGTAGAACTGGTGATCTGCAAGAGGAAAAGGGTTAAAGAGAATAAATGTGTTTCCATCCTGTTGTATACCGTAAGATGCAGTGCTACTGAGTGGCAGGCTTCTTTCGTCTATGTCAAGAAACTTCTTCCCAGTGAGCTAGCTGCCTGGATTTGAGTCAATAAGTATCTTGCACAGAAAGAACAAGATGCGAATAGCTAAAAAGAGTAATTTGTTGAGAAACTAAATAAGTAATGTTGAAATATGATACCAAAACCAATTGTCTGATCTTGGCTTTTTCTGATACTGACTTGACTTTGTCAGTCTTTCTGCACAGTCACACTGGTAGTTAGCTTGCTATCGTTCAGGCAATAAAGAGAATTTTAAGTAACGGGAACCACAGAGTACTACATCCTTGCCTGATTTGAACACAGAAATTCTAATTTGGAACTCTTAAGAGGTGAATGATGTATTTCAGATGTTAGGGATTTTGTGTACCCTGGGTATGTTCTGTTGCTTTGCAGTGCATGAAGTTCACCCAAGCTGCGTGTGGATCATCCATGGAGAGATGAAGCATTCTGCAAACAAAACTAGAAGAGAAGATAGCGAGGGGATACTAGTTATCGCAAAAGCATTCCTCTGGAAAATATACCGAGGGGGCAGGATCGCTTAAGAACAGAACAAAAAGTGTTTTCAGTTTAGTGAATTATAGAATGAAATAGTAGGTATTTTCACATAGATATAATAGTATATAGTGGACACTTAGTCTGTTCAGTTTTCTCTGAAATTGGCACAATCAGAAAGTGGATTTAGGATCATGCCCTGATAATGGGAGTGGCTAGCTGGCACATGGATCTCTCTACAAGCTTTAGTCATTTTGAACACTAGTCTATATTATATCACACTGTATAACACTACTAAATGATTTTGTGATGGTGTCTTTCCCGTGTATGATGACCTCTTCATTAAATTGTTGTGAAGTACGTATCTCTTTGCTTAGGTACAGGCTTAGCATTTTATATATGTATTTGCTGTTGATGCTTTCAGTAAGTAAATTACTGGTTCTTTTTCCCCACCTTGTTTCGCTGTCATCTACCAGGAGGTGCCAACTAAAGCTTCACCTTATGTTGACAGTGCTCTTAAGCCCTTCTATCGACTGCAGAATGAGTACAAAGGTACATTGAAGCAGCCCATGATTCATCAATGGCTGGAAAGTGCCCTCTCTGAAAGCACACAAAAGTAAGAGGAACCATACAGCACATTGTTTGCATTAATTAAAAACTTCAGTGTTCATTGAATGGTCACAGGAAGAATACCCAAAGCACTATGAATTAACTGTATAGAGAAAAAGAATGTACCCCTCTTTTGTCAGGATATATTTCTTCAGATATACTCTGTTGTTGTGTATGCAGCAGATGAAAAGCGGGACAGATACCTGACTTCTGCTCAGAGCTGTGCATAGGGCATTTGAAAAATTGTTTAGCTCTAGTAATGCAACAGTGAGCTAAAAAATTGCATTCTGTTTCAAAATTGATGTTAAGACCTTGGCCTTATGTTGGTTTTAGGGAGCAATGGGTGAATTTTCAAGAAATCTGAGTTCTACTTTGTTTTGACTTTTGAAATGTGCATAATGATTTCTCAGGGTCAGTGATGTACTAATGTGTATAAAGTAGGCTTTTCTGTAAAAGTGAATTTTTTTTCTTTCTCGTTTATATTCTTTAATTTAGGTATTATGAAACTGTATCTGATGTGCTAAGTTCTGTTAAGAAAATGGAAGAGAGCCTAAAAAGATTGAAGCAAGCCAGGAGAACTGCAACTTCAAACCCTGTTGGTACAAATGGGGGCATGAGTGATGACAACAAAATCCGACTGCAGTTGGCCCTAGATGTTGAATGTTATGGAGAACAAGTAAGTTATGAGAAACAAGTTTATTTATTATTGTTACTAGTTTTGGAATGGAGAGAGAGAGGAAAGAGAAGCTTGACTTAGTTCTTTGGTCTTGAAAGCTTTGTCATTGTGGTTGGGGGGGTTGCTTTCTTTTTCAGATCTGTAGAATACAAGTGACTTGAGATCTTGGTGATTGTAGATACCGCTTGAGCAATGCATGCTTTCCTGTCCTTTCTTATACAAATGCAAAACTTGTGCTTAGTGCTTGGAAGCACAAAATAAAAAACACTGGACAGATCAGAGGGCAGGGGCCTTCCTTAGCTGATTGTCTTTATGGCCCTGCTTTTGTTTGCCTTCTCTCTGGATATTTCCAGCCTTGACTTACTGCATAGTAAAGGGTCTGTTCCCAAGAGCTTTAAAGATGATAGGCTTATTTGTTGTTCTGAGTAACTTTAAGTTCCTTTCAGTGCCAAATACAAAACCTTAAATAACAAGAGAAGAAAATGTTCCAGGAAATGTGTGCAGTAGCTACATGAAATTGTTTAAGAATACTGTTTTGTACTAATTTATTTCTGAGAATTATATACAGAAGTGACATTCCAAGTGCAAGTCTGTATCAGTAGCTGCCAAGCAGTTGCTATTGGTCTTGCTTGTGAGTAGATTTTGTTGATGTATTATAACAGTAGATAAAGTCTGCCTGTGTGTGAACAGATGCTTTTCACGTATTTGGGACTTAAAGGAAGGAGATTTGGGTGGCAGTATGGAAATCTTACTTATTATTTCGCAGGTTTGAGCTGGGGTGGGCTTTTGTTCTTTTATTCCCATTACTTGCACTAACATTGCAAAGTGAATTTAAGATGAACTGGGGTAGATTATTCATGAACACTTAGGAGCTGGTTTGGTACATGTGAACATTCCAAAGAGTTAGTTCTGCAGCAAGCACCTTTTTCAGAATCATTTCATTACTGTTTTGTTATGGATCCAGGTTTTCCTTTTTCAGTGCATGTTTAGTTTTCTTGTGGCCATATTTTTCTCATTGTCAGAGCAATAGCTTTCCTGAGTAAGGAGCAACTTGCAGCAACCTCTCTTATTTGTAGAGTCATTCTCATCTCCCAGGAAGTTGAAAGCTAGAGCCATAGGCTCTTGCAGCTCTCATCACCATACTATTGGCTATTCCTGGATATATTCATGTTTATCTTTAAAATTTTGCCCAGAAACCTCATCTGAGGTTTGAAAAAAATTCAGTTGAAATCAATGCATTAAAACCAAACTTACAGCCAAGTTTCTCTTTCCAACTGTTTCACTGGACAACTTCCAGCTGGATTTAGTTACAGCTTGCCTAGATGACGGTTAAATATTTCCCTGCAAGACACTACATTAACTGTAAAGACTTAAGTGAGCAAAGTTGGCTACAAATATTTTTTTATAGCATGCGTTATATGCACTTGTGGGGTTTTGCCACATACCAATGCAGGACAAATCATGTGTTCTGTTAAATGTTTTAAGTAGAATAATTAGTGAGCTTTTGATGTTTTAAAGAAAATTAATGTATGTTCTGTGTTTTCAGATACAAAAGATGGGACTGGAAACGGGCAATCTAAAAGGCTTTTCAGCACTTGCAGAGCTGGTTCTAACTGCCAGGGATCAGGCTACAGCGGAGCAATCCTAGATATTTTTGAGAACATGTTACTGAAGATAAACAATGTCCCTAAAAGAAAGAGAATTTAACTCTTCTTTATTTTACCAAACAAAGTAGCAATGAAGTGCTTCCTAATGTATCTCAAGCAGCCAGTCTGCACATCTACTTTCAAGATAGGCTTTGTTTCGTCAAGACTGAGCATTTACCAGTTTTCCATTATATGGAAAGCAGTCAGAAGTTACGAACTTTCTACTGTAGAATAAAAGTGGAAGAAAATGTGGTTTTTTATTTTTGTTGTACATCTTAAAATGTAGAAAAATGAACTTATATGATGAAAATGATATGTAATAAATTGTCTTCCTAACTTCTGATGTCCCATACATTTTTTAGTTCAAATGGATTCATTGATGGCTGTCAAAAGCTTTCAAAGGACTTTATTCCAGCTTTTCTGGAATAAAGACAATGCTTGCAGGGATAAGAGTCTGCTGTTTGTTGTTATATTGTTACTGCTTTGCACTTGCCTGCTTTCCCTCATTGGAAGGAATGGCTTGGCTCTTGGCTGAGGTTTGAGGGGTTTCATTTTACTGATTTTTTTTTACATTTTTTGGGGGGATGGAAGGTGTCTGTTGGAATTTGGGAATTTTTTTTGCCTGAATACATGTTGAATTCTTGTCACTTCAAACCTAGTTACAAAGATTTGTCTTGAGCCTAGAGTGATTTGTGTACAGACATTTCTCTTACATGTGAGCAACAGGTGACACAGTTGGGGACAGTAGGAGGTGAATTTGAGGCTTTGAAATGAGAGAACGCCCTGTGTGAGTGAAAGAAGGTTGTGTTTGTGTTTTGGGGTTTCTGCTTTTTTTTTTCATACCCTGTGAAGATTTATCACTGGAATTCTAGTTCATGTTTATTAATTAAAAATACACATTTCTTCCTAACGTGTTTAGAGAGCTTGGGTCTTAATGGGGGTGCCAAACACAGCGCAAGTCTTCCAAGTACGAAGATCCAGAGTCCGTGGTCCATGGCTATGCTGTGTCATTGAAGTTGTAAGGAGCACACCTTTCACGGCCTTAAGGCTTTTATTCCTCACTGTTGACGGACTCATCATATTTTAGTTGAGATGACACAATTGTGTGATCACTGTGCTTTTGAAATGGATAGGATAGGTGATTATTAGGACTTTTACAATTAATTTTATGAAGGGGGACAGTGGGGAAAGTATTGCTGCTTAAAATTACGTTGATTCTTCTTGGATTCAGTTTGAGTAATGGAGAGCAGGATTTGGCTCTCCTAGTTAGCTTACCTCTCTCTCTTCGTGGCAACATACACAATTGAGAGAGCATCCAGATTCATTGCTGAAGAAAGCAAAGTGAGTCAGCTTGCCAGATGTCATAGAATCATAGAACAGTTAGGGTTGGAAAGGATCTTGAGATCACCAAGTTCCAAAGCCCCTGCCATGGGCAGGGACACCTCCCAATAAACTACGCCACCCAAGGCTATGTCCAAACTGGCCTTGAAAACCCTCAGCGATGGAGCATTCACAGCTTCCTTGGGCAACCCATTCCAGTGCCTCACCACCCTTACAGTAAAGAACTTCTTCCTCATATCCAATC
>JAOEHY010037355.1:2730-22969 GCA_025447955.1 Psilopsiagon aurifrons | reverse complement strand
ATAAATTAACACACCCGCCCCCCCAAAAAAACCCTAACAAACAACACCCCCCCCCAAAAAAAAACAACCAACCAAAAAACCCTTACACATTGTTAAACATAAACTGCAGGTATTCAGTAATCCTCTCCTATCACAAATTTAGCCACATATTCATTCATATGACAAGGAAAAATATAGGTAAAGTTAATGTCAGTGCCAGCCCATGGCCTGTAAACAAGTCCCTTAAACATTCATGGACTCTTTATGTAGAATCTATAGAAAGTAACTAAGTAAAAAAGATATGCTGATTTATGGGTCTGCACCACTGGAAATTTGCAGAAGTCTGGGGAGGGAAAGATTAAAAAGGCGCCTTCTCAGAAATTATTATTTCGTTTTATTTTTAAGGAAAGTTGGAGAGAAATGACGTGGGACTGCTTCAAATGTTTGTGATAAAATTTCTTTTCCTCCTCAAAATTACACTAACGTTTCAAAAACTAAAATAAATCTACAAGTATGTAATTGCTTACTACATTAGCCTTGCTAAACTTCTTTCACTCAGCTACCACAGCACCAACTGTCTGCCTTTGAATGCTCTTTCACAGGAAATCCTGTTTCTGGCAAGACGACAGCAGCTGGAGCAGGCAAAAAGAGCAAGTTGCAATAACCTGAATCTGCCCATAGGCCACTTGGAGTGCCAGGTTCCCACACATATATAACTAGTTTGACAATGTCATAATGCTAATTGTATATTTTTAAAAGATCACAACTAGGAACATTGAGTTTACTGCATTCCGCAGTTGAGAGGGATACCGGAAGAGATAACCGCTGCTTAACAGCACAGCTGCTTAGCATGCTCTCACACTGCAGGGAAGCTTTTGGGAGAAAAAGTGGTAGGTAGTTGTAAAGCAAAAACTTGGTGCAACTGTTATTGAAAGGGTCAGGATGGTCATCTGGGATGGTCTTTGTCTTAACTAAATCTGGTTTAGAAAGGAGATATTAATGTGCCCTCAATAAGTCCTCTAATTTCTAAGAGTCAATCTCCCCTGCTGGAGTCATGCTAGCAGTTAACAGTTTTGTGGTCATGGGGGTAGAGAAAGTACCAAACCTTTTTGTTTACAGCTACCACATGGGAACTGTGTTAAAACCCTACTCAGCATGAGAAAAGATGGCATTTGGAGACATTGTGTTTGTGGACACAAAGTGTTACTTCGCAATTTTTGGCAGGTTCCACTTTGCAAGGCAACACTATCCAGTGATGTATGATAAAGGTATGAAGATCTCCTGGCTCATGAGTTAAAGCCATGAGACAGATGACTTCCTTTGATACTTTACAGAGCTGAAACAAAAAACCAGCAATATTATTTTGCTTACCTCTCTCAATGTAGCCAGGGTTTTTTTATCAATTGTAACTTGCTTTATGAGATCTTTATTGTCTTTTTCAAATTCTTTCAGCTTGTTAGTTGAATCTCTGAATCGAGCAATTTCCTTTTCTAGTGTCTTGTTTTCTTTCTCAGCAACCGCCAACTTTACTGTACTATCATCCAAAAAAGCATCTTTCAGCTCCACTTGCTGCCAAAGCCGTTTTGTTTCTTTCTCTAACATTTTTTTGTCTTTCTCAAGCTGAGACATTTCTTGTTCCAAGGCTTTGTTCTCCTTTTCCAACTTCTCAAGCCGTTTGGCAGAAACCTTCAGCTCCTCAAGGTTTCTCTGGAGGACCTGATTCTCACTCTCCATTCCCTGTACCTCTTTTTCTAACTCCTGTATCTTTTTGCTGCTGTTCTCCACAATTTGTTGAAGTCTCTGATTTTCAGAGCTGACACTCTGATAGCTTAGCTCTAGCCTCTCTGATTTTTTGCTCATTGCTTTTAACATTTCCACATTCTTTCTTAAATCCTCTTTCTCCCTCTCCAGTTCTTTATTTTCTGCTTCTATTTTTGCCATTTTTGTGCTGGTAAATCTCATTGTCTCCACCACTTTTCTAAGCTCCAGATTTTCTTCATCCAATTGCTTATTGTCCCTTTCCAGGTCCCCAAGCCGGATGGAAATATTCTGCAATGTGTCCAGGGATTTTCTTAGCTTCCTATTTTCTACTTCCAGATCCCCATTCTCCTGCTCAAGAACTTCCACTTTTTCTGTCACTACTTTCATCACTGCTGCCTTCTTTGTGAGCTGTTCATTCTCCCTCTCCAGCCGATGGAGCTCTTTTTCCATTTCTTCCACTCTTTCCACTTTTTCTCTAACCTGGTCAAAGTCCTTTTGCAATTGTTTCTTCTCAAATTCCAGCTTGCTCAGTTTGCTACTTGTTTCTGTAACCGTTTCATGAAGGATCTTGTTCTCTTTCTCAATATCTTTTACTCTTGCTTCACTGCTCACTTGAGATCTTTGCCTCAGCGACGAAACCACTTGATTAAGATGATCGTTTTCTTGTTTAAGGTCCTTTATCTGCATAAACAATCATGCAAATGTTACTTATCTACCTTACAAAGCGAAGTTTAAGTTAGTCTTGAAGCAGACAGATGACTGTTAACAAAACCATGTCCACTCAATTCAAGACCAATTTCTCAATAGTTTTCCCTGACTAAAACCAACAACCTAAAGTAATAAAAAAACAAAGTTACCTCTGGCAACCCATGATTCTAACAGATTAAAAGTAGTGCTATATTCCTGCTACCAGATAAGAAGTTCAAGGCAGAAAACACCCTGGAGAAGATGCTTTGTAAGAAATTATTCCTAATAAATTGTATCTTTCTGTCCAGGTTTACAAACTCCAAAATGATTGAATCTTTTGAAAACTTATAGCAGTTACAGATCTCACTAAGGATACACTTTCTGTAAGAACAATACATTTATCTCACTGGTCAAATTTCGGCTGAAGCAATTGTGGTTTACATCGTAATGCACATTTGATTCCCATCTAGGCAAAATCCACAGAAATCAAAAAGGACTGAGACCCAGAAAAAATTCAGAACCTGCCCTTTCCGATGACTGAGGATACTTCTGGTTTTACTTCCTGCCCCACCTGTGAAGCATACATTAATTCTTACCACAAGGAGTCTACATGTATTCTAATGGAAATGCAGGACTTTGGTGGTAATGTGCAGTTTCCCAGGTAGGAGTCAAGGTAAGAACCCTTCAAGATGAAGAATGCTACACAAATAAGGCACTTTGTTCTTTAATCTTCACCCCACAAAACCTGGAGCAGATCTTAATACAGGGTGAATATATACAGACCACTCTCCAATGATCTGTGTCTGCATTCATTCACTAGTCAAATTAATACAGATGATACCTTGCACAAGCCTGTGAGATAGTTTGAAGGCATTGCACATGAACTGCAGCACAGTAGTAAAAACTGAAGGGCATTTAGAACATCAATCCAGAAGACATAAATGCTTTCTCAGCATCTTTTTTGAAATAGAGCAAAAATGGTTGGGTGGCTAAAAAAACCCCAGAACTAAATCAATCATACAGGCGGCAGAAGACCAATCTTCAATAAACTGGGGTTTTATTTGCACATCTAAAACCATATGGTATCCCATTTAGTAAGATCCATGGCTTTTTTCCCCAAAGAGGGAAGATCTGTCTTTACAACAGATCCCACTGCGGCAACAGGAGCAGTAGCTACCACCACATGCTGTGATATTTTGCTTGAAGAAGCCTTTCACCTACATTGCAACAAGTTCAACCTTCACTTAAAAGCCCTCAAATTGCCCTGTCTCCCCAAACCAGATGCTTTAAATGGCATCACTAAATTACCACTACAGAGCACATGCTTTCATATTACGTTTGTGAAGTTTGTACCTGTCTGTCCTTGTCAGCTTTTAGAGTCTCCATGACAGCTTGCAGCTGCTCTTTATCTTTTATCAGCTCCTCACTCAAGGTCTCCAGATCTTGATTACTTTGCTTCTCTTTCTCAATTTGATTTTGCAACTTCTCAATCTGCGTGGAGAGCACACACCAAAACACATCAAACATAGCCTGACACAATGACTTGTCTGCACTGGAAGATATTTTGAAGACCAGAAAGGAACGAGATGAAGACTATGGTGGAAATACGTAAACCTTCCCATCTGCAGCTTGCCAGTCTCACAGGAGGAAATGGACTGTTTTGTTTTTCTCACAGCGCCAAGAATCTCCTCCAAGCCTAGTAAGATCAGAGTATGCAAGGTACAGCACTAAGAAATGCTTCACCTGCCTGGCTGAATACCCCTGTTGTGCTCCTGCCGTCAATTAAGTTTCTGGTGCTCACCTTTCTGAGAGATTTGTCTTCTTCTAGACTCTCCATCACTGATGACCTTAATCTATCCGTGTATGAAGAGAAAGCTATTAAGACAATTTAGCAAGCAACAGCATTAAAAAAACACCCAAACTATCAGGAACAAAGGGCAATCACTGCAGCTTCCAAGTTTACCCTCTCTCTCCCAGTGCTCTATTGGCTCTCTCTTCTCCCCAGCTAGTGACAATAGCATATTTAAAAGATTTGTGAATAAGGTCACAGTCCTACAAGGAATGATGTTTTTTTACTCCCTCCTTTTGAAAGCTGTATTTATAATTCACTAAGCACTGAAAAACAGTAATGAGAAACAAAAGGTTCAGAGAGCTAGGCTCCCCAAGTCAAGAAGTATTCCTTTATTGGCTTGTAAAGTACTGTGAGTACCTACAGCTCTGCACAAACATCAGCTCATTTTTTTGTGTTGGCATTATGAACTCTGCCGACAGTGAAAATATCAATGAAGAGGTATTAACAGTAATTCTTACAAGCGGGAAATAGCTGGAGGCTGGGCTCTGCCTATGTCAACACATGCCTCATTACAGGAAGTGTTTTAACAAGCAGGGGCTGCCCAGATTTGAGATCAGAACTTAACAGTTAGAAATGTAACCACATTTAGGCTTATTGGCCTCAAAGGAGCTGTTCAGAGAAAGCTGGAACAAACTCAGTAGCTCAGCAATATCTGGTTTTCATTAACACCTCACAGAAAACTGAAGGCAAGTAAGAAACTACTGTTTCACAGCTTGTTTCAGTCCACAACAGTCAGGAATGTAAAGAATACAGACAGGTACTTGGACTGCTATTACTTGGACTGTGCCTGAAAGGAGGGTTTTCTATTATTAGCTCCTCTGAAAACCTTGAAAGAAAGGAAAAAAAGATGCATGCAACTTTCCCTTCACATTGTCTCCTTTGTACTACCTGAATAATACTGTTCTGGTTACATGATCCTTTTAAGCACTAGATCAGCAGATAACCAAGCATACTCAAACAACAATTTTTGAAAGTCTCACACACTGAATGAAATTTGCATGTTAAATGACTTTCATGAGGCAACATTCTACTATGGGTATCTCAAGAACGCTAGAAAAAACCCCACAGGCACGCAACATTTGAGGAAAAATACTTCTTTATCTTATCTTGTGACTTTATATGCGCTTATCTTTTAACAGCCCTTAGGAAACTGTTGCCCTTTCCTCTGTCTACTGTAGTAAATGTTCTGCAAAGAACCAGAGCAACTTCCCCTGTTATCCCTCTTTCCCCCAGCACACCTCTGTGTTCATGCATAACCTCTAATTAAGTTGATACATGTGGGAAATACAGAAACACGTTAGAGAAAGAGAAGATTAAAAGAAAATTCAAGCATCTCAAATCCAGACTATTTTAGACATCATGTATCAGGACTCTGTATGCTCTGTACTCTGTAGCAGACTACAGAGTGCTGTCTACTACCTTTCTGCCTCCCAAAACTTCCCTGGTGAAGTCTACCAACAGCTTGACCAGCTTGTGGTATTTAATCAACAGCTCCCATCATACTCCGTGTTCCCTGGTGAAGAGTTCACGCATTTCAATTGCTCTTAATAGTACTATTTTTACCTGCCATTTTTTTCCCCCTCATTGATCTGACATATACAGTGCCCCTCTTTCACCATTCAGGTATTGCCCACTACTGTTTTTTGCTTTATTTAACTACCAGACCTGTATGTGACCCTCACCCTGTCAATGCACTCAGCATCAACATCAGGCTAATTCTGGAATCACAACTGTTGACACTGATATACTGCCATAACAAGAGGTGCCCACATGAATCTGCCTGGGGCAAAGCCAAAGGTTGACCACAGTTGTTCAAGTGCCTTAAACTACTGTACACCACAGGTATCTGCTGAGTGCTTTATATGCCTTGATCTCAAATTTTAAGCATGTAAATTAGAGCTGGAGTGGATTACTCATAAACAACAGGTCATAAATGGTAGTGGAAGAAGGAGTACAGTGAACTGAATATTTGCAGTTTTCTTTGTTCACAGAAGACAGACCAGATGCTGAACTGGTCTCTCAACTTGGCAAAAGACTTTCTCCGGAAGATGGAATGATCCAGTGATAGACACCAGCTCCCCTCAGCAGAGAAACTGGCACTCTACTAGTTACAATCTGGTAATCCATGACCAGCATTTCTTTTTCCCCTTGTCCTTCAAAGCATTCAGCCCATAGGCAGGCCAGAGAAGACTGAAATCTTTGTATCAATGTCTCACATACAGAGATTACAGCAGTAATGGAAAAAGGAAAAACGAGCCTTATATTCTGGATAATTTAGCAAAGCTAGGAATGTGGAAAAAACGGACATGGAAATTTTTCATACTCAGACTAGCAAGTACCATCTTTCCCCAACTAGCACTTGGCTCAATTAATCAGAGTTCAGGATGCAAGTTACTAGCCAGAAAAAAAAAAACAAAGCAAGTGGTTGGAGGTGACTGAGCACTGTGTTTCACAAGAACAAGCTCTAAGCTGGCATTTCAGCTGAATATAATAATGGTTAATAATAGAGTGCAACACGTGTATATATAAAAATAAATCTAAAAAGTGATGATTTGCATGTTTGTTATAAAGCTTAAAAGAACACACGTCTTCGCAGAAAGAGAACTTCAAATAGCCAAAATGACACGACAAAGAGCTGACCCAGACCTATGGACAGCAAATACAGACACATTTTAAACCATACTAAACTGAATTCACCTGTGTGATTTATTTCACTTACATGGAAATAATCTTAAAACTTTCAAACACGATAGTTCAACATGGCCATAGTTTCCTTGTGCAGTAGCGACTACCATAAGATGACAAAAAGGGACACAATCAACAGTACAATCTGACAGAGGAAAATGAGCACTGAAAGATAGCTTTCACGAAACAGGAACAGTCACTTTTGCTTACAATTGTGGACATCAGTAGGCAGTGAAGTAGAAGGGAACAGAATACACTAATGTTAGAACACAACTGATGGGCCTCAAAACATGCCCAGTCTTCTGGTGAACATAGGTGAATTCCTTGCAATCCCTCATCATTCAGGAACGCCGTACAGCCCTGGGTGCACTGTGCTCAAAAGCTGAAAAGCTCTGCTCCTGCAAGCAAATTACCTTTTTGCTAAGCTGTTGATTTTCCTTTTCCAGTTCCACAAACTTTAGGCTGCTCTCTCTGGAGGTCAAGGAAGCATCTCTCAGCTCTTGAATTGTGTTCTGCAAGCTCTGATTATCCTTCTCTAGCTTTAGTATGCGACTTGAAGCACACTCATTCAACTCAAACACAAAGGACTTTCTGGCTGTTGAAACATGAGTATCAGAAAGTGAATTCAGAAACATCTCCCTAGATCCTTAAGAATCACCTGTATGAAGATAATTGCAGTCAGATACTTATCATTTCAGCTTAACTGCAAAGTAAACACTTTGTTAAACACAGAACCCATTTTGACAGACAACAATTAGGACTTTTAATAAATATTTCAAGAGATAACCATCTTAAGTTACTTTCCTAACTCTTCTTAAAGTTGCTTTAAACACGTCAGTAACGTGATTAATGTTGGTAGCAAAATACACTTTGATACCCTCTCATACTTCCATCAGAGGAAATAAATTGAGGCAGAAAGTAAACCACCGTGACATGTTTGCTGAAACAGCAAGATGGTGCACTTCCAAAAGCTAGTGAAAACTTACGCATTCAATCACATTTAGTAATGAAAACAAAAATCTTACAGAAGTGAGCTCCAATGCTTATCTTCTCAGATACTTCATCAAGAATATGCCGAGCCGGGGAGGATATTTTACTATCTGATAACCCAGGCACAGGACATCTATCAGAATGTTGATTCCAGAGAAGTGTCTGAAGTTGAAATCTCAGAACTAACAACATTTATGCAAGTTTTACAACAGAGAGATTAATTTACTAAAAATGTTTGTAGATCAAAAGTCCCACTAACTCTCAGCCTTAAATCCCAGCACCAAAGCCTCATTGTTCTGTTCATTTCTCAGCTCAGGACCTGAACTGATTATAAGAGCAACCCTGTGTTTCACCTGGAATAACTGCTACCCTTCAACCCAAAACCACACTTCATAAGAAACTGACTTTGTCTTGAAGTCTCAGGAGATTATTCATTCCTGCTAAACAATCAGCACTGTTACATACAGCACATTAAATACTTCAGAACAGTCGGATTTCTGAGAACGGTAAAATCCCATTTGTCTCTTTTATGAAGCATCACCTAGAAAGTTTTGGTTAAATGAAGACTGAAAGAGTAAACCTTAACTCAATAATCCATTTGAGTTCAGTCCTGAAGCAAAGCCCATCTAAGTGACTTTTTCACATACCTTTTTTTAATGATTTTGACCAAAATATTGCAAACTAGCAAGTAAAATCTTCTGCTATCTGCCACCCTTGCAGACTGAACTTGAAATCCAGGAACAGGAGGTTTTCCAAAAGAGCTTTGCAGACTGACTCAGTCTGTACGAACAGCAACACACATTGAAATGGAACTTCTTAAAAAGAATTACTGTGAAAGTAGGATAGCACTTCTGTAAGCTAGTTTAACATTTTAAAGTTTAATGGTTTTTGTGCTTTAAATCAGGCTTCTTTCACTAATTTTTTTTCCTATTGAATGTAAATGGTTACTTGTTTCTCAGTTCCTCTTACTACTCTTCTTTGATTAATCAGAAAGAATCTGAAGCGCCAGTGCTGAAATGCTAAGCAGTGATGGAATCTCATCTTTTTTCCTCCTTTTCTTTTATACCACTCTGTTGAGCAAATTTAGGAAGTTATGTTTGCCAGCAATGAACAAATAGGAAATAACAAAATAAAGCAGGCATCCTTCTTTCTATCACATCACTAGTAAAGCCAAATCAGGTAGGGAGCAAACCTTGCGGTTTCAAACAAGCCAGAAAATTCGACAGCTTCACAATTTCCTGAAATACATTTTATCAAAGTTTGCAAGTTTTGAGAGAATTGTATTTTTAACCCCCACTGACTAATAAAATAAGCAGTATCTTTGACATAAGGAGAAATAGAGTGCCATTCACTTCTCAGGCTAAGGTAAATCTGCTTTGCATGATACTTAAAAGTAACAAATAATTAGTCATTAATGTTAATAAAGAGAACTCAGATCCTAGACAGCAAGTAGATTTAGTGTCAGGCACACATTCAGTTATTTCACAGAACATAGCTATTCTTCTAGACAGCTTTACCGAAAACTGAACATCTGCTTATTCTAATATACTCCTTTGCCTTTGAGTTAAACTATTCCTGGTACACAAAGTCGAACATGCAAGTCTTACCAGAATCAGGTGAGTAATAACTAAAAGCTGCACAAACCAGCTTATATTTCCCAAATTCCATTTTGCATTGTTATTTAGGCTGGCATTATAGACAGAATGAATGTTAGACACTGAAACCAATGCTAAAACCTGAGTAGTGAAGGAAGCATTAGTTATGTTTTTGATAGTTACGGAAATCAAATCAACCATTCAAAAAAAAAAATAATCAGCCCATTATTTTAACTGAACGCATTTTTCAGCATCTAGTAAAAATAAATGACTTCAGCACACAACACTTCCTGAGACTTAAAGACCACTAATTGTCTGTACTAATTGTACTAAAGAATACTAAAGATCACAGACTCCTCCCAGCCATTCAGTTAGAAATATCCAATGTGACATTTCTGCTTGGTCATTTACAAAGGTTTTTTTGCATTTTTATCATTTTATTTAAAAGTTGCTCTCTCAGCAACAAACAAAACAAAAGGAAAACATTTTAATGCTTTCAGAAGAAAGTGAAAGAAATTAAAAGGAATACATTTTAAAAGTTCCAAAAAAACAAGTTCAAAATCAAGTGGCTGAATGAGGAAGCTCTCAGGCTTCAATTCAGACTCTGTTCCCACCTCAGTAAATCAAGCTGTCTACTCTGAAAGAAACAACAAACACAACAACAGCTACCCCAGCTGGTACTTACTATCTGCAAGATCTGTGCTTTTAGATAGTTGTTCTAGTTCCCAGCCTAGGTGTGCAGATTCATTCATGCTCTGCTTCTGTGCAATCTCCAAGACCATGTTCTCCTCCAAAAGCTCTTCAATTCTCTTCTTGTCTGTGTCCCGGTCCTGTGCAAGACACACACGAATGAAAAAGCATATTCAGCTCATGCGTAAAATTGTTCTGTTAGTTGAACTGCTACAACCACAACACATGTAGAGGGCAGAAGAATCTCCTTCAATTCTGTGTGCTTTTATACTGAAATACATGTACAGCATTAAATGTTTGCTGTTGCCTACCATACATGCCACAGAATACAATAATGCAGAGATAACCAACTGGCCCTGCAGAGTCAGCTCTGGTCCACGAAGCACTTGGAATGAGGCTGACTGGAGTGAGAACATACCGGGCCATGACAGGGCCAGTAAGGCAGGCTGGATTCAAGCCGTCTCCAGAGCTAAGTTCTTCAAAAACACATAGCAACATGCACCAACACTTCAGGATCTGCAGATATAACCTTGAATTCTACTGAGCTTCTTCAACTCATCACATTTAATTTGGATCCAATCACATCTGCCTCAGAATTTGGGTCTTAAAAAACCCAGAAAACAGATCTGGAGAATGAATCTACAATTGCTTCTCATGACTACTTTGTCCGTTTGCATTTGTGGGAGCTGAAATGGTGCCTCATAGGGTTCAAAATTTTCAGAAAGCATTACCCAAAAATTCATCAAGTCACCCAGAAAAGTGTGATTAAAAATCATCAGCCATTTTGGAAAAGCTGGAGCATGACATGACCCTTCTAATGCTCTGAATTAGCCATTAAACTTAACTTCACACAGCACCCTCAAGATCTTTGTTTCCAACAGGCGCTGTTGGAAACCCTGTATTGTTAAATCCGCGGGAATTCAAAACACATTGGGATAAGAGGACTATTAAGTAAAATACAAAAGATTAAAATATTTGTAACTCCTAGCGGGATTATAAACTCCAAAGTTAATTTTTGTTTGCAGACAATCTGCCACTTCTTGCACTTCCTTTTCTATGAAGCAATAAGCCATGTCTGATTCACACAGAAATCTTTTATTACAGCAGATTTAATTTCTTATATTTAAGAGATTTCAACTTAACTGATAGATTTTAACATCACCATTATCAATATGCATGAAAGCAATCTTTAGTTTTAAATTGTGATATATCTTTTTGTATAAAATTAAATTCAGTCTTACAAGAAGCAGCATTGGCAATATTTACACTGTTAACATTATAATGTTTCAAGAATTCATGGACACAAAGTTCAATCTAAAGACATCTTTAAAAGCACTGTGGATTTATCTGCCTGTCTTCATTGGTTTCTGCGCCACGAATTTATGACCTTGCATAAAACCAGAAGTTCAAAACATGCGCATAATGAAACAGAGAGGACATACCAGCTCCACATCATGAAGTTTGGATTTCAATTGCAAATTTTCCTTCTCTAATTCATGCAGTTTATCACCACGAGCTCTTGCCATTGTTAGCTGTTCTTCAAGCATGGCCTTTGTTTCAATTAATATGATGTTGTCCTCTCTTAATTCCTAGGGACAAAACATAACAGTGTTAATCTCTTTACATAAACTGACTTTTCAAAGATGAGGTGACCTTCATAAACTGACACTGCAACACAAAAAAATCTTGACATGTTTCTGTTCCATAAAGAAGTTTTTACCTGGCATTTTAGTGGGAGATGACGATACTATGTTTAATTATCTGTGAGTCATTAATGCAAGCTAAATCTAACCTTTTTTATCCAGCTCCAAATTTTGTATGTTTAATGCAGTTTAGTTTGCTTTAGGTGAGGCTAGATCAAGAGGTGCAAAAAGACTCAAGATACAGAAAATCAGCTGTACCCATACCCCTGTTTCAGTCCCCTTACATGTAAATGTCTGCCTAATAAAGATCCTTTCTTTCACGAACAGAATTTTAATTAATTTAAACAAATGAACTTGTTTTATACTTACCACTTAAGACACACCCTGCCCCATTTGCAATAAATATATGAGCATTAACTGCACATACCATGCTGCTTATCCATTACAGCTCCTGGATCTGTTTTTACTGAGTAAAAATTTAATCTATTATTCTGCTGTAAACACAGCATTAGAAACAAGTTAGTTATGCTGCACTCCAAATGTTCCTTTCAAAGTAACAAATGAAGCTCCATGCATTCAAGACTCTTATCTCCAGAAACATGAAATGTCCAAAGCATAAAATCTGGCCATTTACTCTCAGTCATGTTTTAAATGCATTTATTAAATGATGTCTATTTCAAGTTACAATACCTCACTGCTAGCTTTTACTCCTCAGATAAGTCTTGAGTCAGAGACAGAATTTTCTGTGGCGGGAACATCACAGCATTTAAAAAAATTAAATGGACACAGGAAGGATTTTTGTCCAGCAGAGTTATAATTGGGCAAGAAGCAGCTTATTTGATTCTCTAAAGGAATCTCCTTTTGTGTGCCTTCGCTTTACTCTCTCTTCTCCCCACCCTTTCCCCTGCTCCAAAAAAATATGCAAAAATAGAATACATGCACACAAGCGAGATGAAATGATTATGGTTTGACAAGTTATTCCCAGAAAACCGTCTTCAAAATGTGAAGTCTCTGCTGACATCAGTGTTCATGTCCGCTCTCTCAAGACCAAAAGCATCCAAACCAAATAGATTCCTGAAAGATCACCAGGCATGAGCAAGTCCCTTTCACTGCTAAGGCAGCAACTACCTTCCCATTTTTGGGAGTAGAATCAGCCTTAAGATGCCTCAGGTGGCTCAGGTATTAAAATTTAAAAAAAAAACAAAAACAAAAGAAAAGAAAAGAAAAAATACAGCTGCAAAGCACAAGAGTGTCTGATGACAGCCACTCCCCTTGCCTTTGGATACTACAGGGAGACATGATTTAATAGCCTCATATAGCTAGTAATCTTAGTTCCTTAATGCATCTTGACTGTAAATGGCATAATATGGAAAGCCTATCTTACTCAGTACCATACTGCCCTTGATTTCTCAGTGTGCCAGCTACCAGCTTGCAAAATACGAGAGAAAATACTTCCCTACTAGAGTACTATTAAAGGGACAACTATATGTTAGTGTTTGTAAAGTGGTTTACCACAATTAAAATGTCTGAGTACGTAAGTAACCGGAACAATTATAATACTGAAACCCTAATTTTACAGAACCAGTGTTTTTGACCAAGTCTGATCTAACAGGGTCACTTGAGAGCAGGCAAACTAAAAAAAGGTGACACTAAACTTATGACAGACCAGAGGAAGTACATGTCAAAAATATGCTGGGTGTCATACAAGGTGCCAGAATACCTGTAATGGAACAGCAACATGACAAGAGTTTATTTTGCTAGATCATCACACTCAATCTGGACTACAGCCTTAAGAAGTAAGGTGGTGTCTGACCTCAAAAACATGGTCTCAGAACTATCCCCAAAACTGCCTACCAAGCAGAAACTTGTTATTTTAGTGTCTCATGAAGAGTCAAGCTATGTGCCAAGTAAATACACATATCCAGGCTCTGGTACAAACCACACATCACTGGGAGTTGCAATATGTGGAAGACTGAAGCACTTTCCATTGAGCATGCAGGAGAAGTGGACATGTTAGTTCAACGCAGTTCTGATGAAACCTTAAATTAATAACCTGGTGGAAAATCCTGCTATGGCAAGGTCAACATTGCTCACAGGTGTGCCACGGTTTGAGGTCATCTTAATATAGAAAAGTTTGTATAATTTAAATAATTACTCCGTGGGAGCTTTGTAGAGTTACTTCTCAAGGACCGAAGATAAAGCTACCCTAACTAAAACATGTCAGCACTAACATGTCCCAGAAGTCACTGGAACAACATAATTGACCTAAAAATGCATCTGGCTACAAATCACACTTGTTAGCCAATCAGCAGGTGGTAGCCATGGGTTGGTGGTGCTTCCACTGAAACAAAGATTTATTTTCTCTTTAATTAACAAACACATCAACATTATTTTCTAACTAGCAGTTTCTTTTTAAACTGACAGTAAATTAGTTGGCTTTGGGTTTTTTTTGTTTTGGTTTGGGTTTGAATTTACTAGGCAAGGGATTAAAAAAAAAACAACACCCATTTTGCTTTATATCACTTAAATGGTGACAGTGTAATACCCAACATACACAGTTCTGCTTTTGTGATTTCTAAAATAAATTACAAATTGTGGTTTGGTCCTGTATCATTGTGCATTGAAATAGCTTTAAGAATGTGCATTGTGTACTCATATGGTTACACTTAACTCCAAGGCTCAGGGGTTGCGCAATCAGGGTGTGTTGCTACTGGAAAACATTTTAAGAAACCTAAAGTAGTAATCAGATTGTTTAAATCTGAAACTAGAGAATTTGCACTCACATTCAAACCTAGTTTTTAAACAGAGTTCAAACCTCTCCCTTCTGGCAGTTCAGAAGCTGTCCCTACTGAGGTGCTGTTAACTGTTAACACAGTTAACATCTTGTGACAATCAAACATTGTCTTGGACAGCTATATGAAAACATATAAGAGCTGCTTTTGCTTTAACATTCACATAAAAACCTCCCGTCATCCCACATGGAAATGTGATTGCAGTGAGAAGGAGGAAGAATGGGCAAGGCAGACTCCCTGGCCCCAGAAAATAACCTGATCTCCTGGAGCAGCACGACATTTAATGGTGAGGAATGCTGGAGGGAAGCTTCACATTGGAGAGAAGCATCTCCGTGGAGGAAGCTCAGCATTAAGCCTGCTCCTCCACATTCACACTTATGACCTCATTAAGCTACCTCAGCAGGAAGGACTCCAGAGTACATTCATGATCCTTGAACAATGGTCAAACTAAAATGTCATTTCATAACAACTTTGTCAAGATATACAGAAAAGGAAACAATACACATGCCTAAACGTGTTATGTTCATGTAATTGTTCTTTTTACACTCTTTCCGCAATGGCTCTTTGAACCTCTTCCCACCACCACTGCTGATATGTACTACGTGCTTTCAGAAACTACTTGTAAGCTTGCTCACAATTCCTAAAGCTTGTCACAGTATCGCACATGGAGCACATTCCTTATTTTTTGCTCAAACTACCAAATGTGTATGTGAACTACAATAGGGAAAGATTTTGAAGTGCTCATTTAATAGCTTTCTGCATTGATGCATGAAGGTAAACCCGCTTTTTTCTTCTCACTTACCAATTTGGCACTTCTTATTAAGAACCCTGTCAAGGCACTATGAGCCCTAAGGTATCACAGTACCACAAAAAAGTAGCTTATGTTGTACATTATGTACCTACATTTTCAATGCTGTGCCTCTATAAGATTCGTTCAGGTTTTAAGACTAGGAGCCTAGGAAGCCAGCTGCAACCAGCCCATGCCATGGACCATGAGATGAATCAGCACGGTACTAGCTCGTAGTAAAAATTTCTACCATGTTGCATTGCTGCAGAAATCTTACACAACTTGGAACTGTAAGCCAAACAATGGGAGGAATCTGAGCAGACAAGGAACTGACTCCAGCCGTTAAGCCTTCTTTTGGATGGGTGGAGGACTTGAGACAGATAAGACTGAAAACTGAGGGACCACAGAGTTGGATACTGGCTACTATGCACACAGCCTTTGTGCTACTCCATGACCACAAAACCCCACAGAATTGTATCCTGTGGAATCCTCTGAGTGTATCAGCATGAGACCAGTCAAGCTGGCCTGATGTTGCCGCTGCAACATTTGCGGTCCATGGCTGTGCCAAGACTCAACCGATGATGGAAGAGGGAGTGGTGAGAATATGAAACTCTCTGGCTATTCTAGACCACAGAGCAGCCTACAAACAGCTGTGCAACCCTGCTGCATATTAGAAGAGCTCAGCCCCTGCAGCGCTAACTATGTTTGCTACAGGACACACTGTGGCCCACAACTGGAGTAGTGCCATATTGAAGGGAAATATTCTTTGTCCCACTACTGTATTTCAGGGAGGTACCCTTGGAGGGCCAGCACTTACCTCTGATGCCCAATACGTTCCCCAAAAACTTACAGGGTTGAAGAGGGAGTGAGGAAAATTGGAACAAATTTGAAACTGAAGTGGAGGTCTCTTTACTAAGTGGTATGCTAAGCAAGATAAGCATGCAGACAGCACAGCAAGAAACTGCTGGCTCTAGGACAAGTAAGGAGGCCAAGAACTCAAAACCAGAAATAGCTGCTCCCTTGATCTCAGAAGAAGGCAAGACTAAAGAACTCCTCTCCTATCTCTGGCTAAATTATCTGAGCAGAAGTAGAAGCTAACTGACTCCAGCGCACAATAAAAAGGTAAATGCCAGGATGCCACGGTGATAGCTAGAGTGCTAGGTTAACACACAATTGGTTTGTTAGCTTGAGGGAGAAAAACAGAGCTCCGTACTTCCTAATGTAAACCAGGAACTACTGCAAGGGAAGACAGGCTTTTGTAGTCTATCACTACATTTAATAACCATGCATTTTAGTGAATCTATTCAGAAGAAACAGCAGCTAGCTGTCCCTTTAGGTTGGGGGTGGGGGGATCATTTACAAAGAGTTTATAGAGCAGAAATAAGGTCTGTGTTCTGGGCCAGAGGTCCGGCAAATGAGAGTTACAACATCATTCTTGTACCTCAGACCTGAGATTTTATTTAATTATAATGAGACTGCCAATTACTGAACCTCCATGTGCTCACCAAGTCTGGATATTTATTTGACTTTGGCTGAAGTATATGTGAATTATTGAGAATTCAGATAAGGATGGCTCAAAGAACAAAAAGGATGGAAAAATAACAGCAATCTGGCCTAAATTTAAGGTCAGCCATACTGTGAGCAATGACTTGGTCTAGATGATCTGCAAGGTCCTTTCCAGTCTAACTTAATTACGTAATTAGAGGATGGGTATAGCTGCAGGTGACTAAGCTGAGTAACTGGCATTACTACTGGATCAAAGCTATACATTGCTCATTGCTATACCCTACACAGGGCACTAGGGAAGATTCAGATTTTCTCTCCTTTATACTACAAGCAACAGTTGCAAGAAAGGGGTGTCAAGAATTTGTCACCTAGGTCATGCTTAAAAACACCCAGACATTTTAATAACAGTTGCATCTGCTATGAATCCCTAAGGAAAAATGCCAACACATTCATTTAGCTAGTTTATATATTAAATTAAAAGTGCTGGTCAAAGGAATGACTCTGGAAGACAGGGATTTTACCTAAGAGCAAATTTTCAAGCCTAAAGGTGTGGATTCTCTAGAAGCAGCACTCAGAAAGGTCTGTCTTGTTTAGCCACATAATGCTGAAACACAGTGTTTATTAAAAATGATGGGTATCTATTTTCTGTGTGCAGCAAGTCTTTCTTGCACTGAAAGAAGTTCCAATGTTACTAAGTCAATAACTATGGCATATGTTAGAAAATTTCTACTTGCTCTGTTTTGGTACATCAGCTCAATGACAAATGACACATGGACTGGTAACACAACAGACAAACACTAAGGATTACTCAGCAAATACTTCCCCCTATTTTCACTTGCCTCCATGCGAGCTTTGTAAAAATCCACATCATGAAGTTTCTCTTTGCACCGAACAAGTTCCATCTCAAGTCTCTCCACACGGTTTGCCCTTTCTCTCAGAGAGTCAAGCTCATCTCTGTACGCTCGGGCAGAGCGAGCATCTGAGGCCAGGTGAATATTCTGTGAGGAATGAGGAGTAAGTAGGGAAAAAAATCTTGGTTAATACTTTAATGCATGTTCTTTAAAGTTTATTTCTATTTATTTATTATTTGAAGTGTAGGCAAAAAGCATTCCCCTGGTTCAGGAGTAAGAGAACTGCACTAGCTAGCAAAAATTCTCTACAAGACACAGAGGTTCTTCACGCTGTTGGGCCTCTGACATTACTAATACCTAATGCTGCATAAGCTTCAGGCATTACTAGGCTATTTGCAAGTTTAACAAATGAGACTGCTCTCAACAGTAAGTGGAAAGTGTAGCATTGCTATGGCATAGCCAGAATCACCAAACAGCTTGCTGGAGTAACTTTCTTTATTAAAAAACGGGCATAGTAATATTTTTAGCCTCACAAAGGAAAAGACTTTTTTCTAAGTAGGGAAGACTGTCACAGTAAAATGAGCCCAACTTACCTCCTGTTTTATTTTTTGCAACTCTAGTGTGAGCTGCTCAACTTCATGTTTCGAATCTACAAGCTGCTCAGACTTCTCTTCCCTGAAATGGTTTAGAAAGATCTTAGTAAGAATTTCCCCCCCTCCACAAAACAACACTGACTACACGGATACTCCTGGGAATCTGGAACAGAAGATAGAAATCTCCTATATTTTAGACACAGAGCCTCTTTGTCATGACAACTTCATAAAAGCAAGGGTTTTTTCTCATGATACACGTATCATAGATCTGAGTTTACAATTTTATTTTTGTAAGTACCTCTGTTTAAATCTCATCGGTGCTACTGCTGCCATAGCCAGCTTCACTGGCTTCCGGACTTCCCACTGATAATTAAAAAGTGCAGCTAGTCACTGGCATTTTGAAGATGGGAAGAGACAGATGAGACACAGAAAGAAAAATCAAAAGTGGCCATCACTTTCTGTTTAAAGAACAATTAAAAGAAAGAAGAAAGATGGAACACCCCTACTAGCTTCCTACTGCTATGAATAAAAATTTGAAAGTTGTGATTTTGAGAGCTCTCATGAAGGCCAGTATACTGAAGCTGACAGGTGCCTGCATTTTTGTGATGCTCAAGACTTAATATACAAGTCTCTCTAGAAGCACAAATTACTGGTGACTCACAGCTCCTGTCGGATTCTTCTCAGTTTAGCCTTCGTGTCTGCCAGCTCAACTGCAAGGTGCTGCTTGTCTTCATTAGAAAGAGAGTTGGCTGGGTTTGGTGAAGAATCTGGACTTGGTACTTTCAGCGGACTTGGTGGTTGCTGAGACTGCAGATAATCTCTCTCTTGAGTGAGATCTACAATGACCTAAACATACAGAGAAGCAGGCAGTGTCAAGAGATAAATACTATAATAATAAATAGTTTTTAAAGTATCTAAAAATTATTTACAATTGTAGAAAATTATTAGCCTGGCAGTATACAGCATTCAAGTGATAGCCAGGAGTGAAGATTACAAAGAGGTGGAAAGGATCTCCACTATGCTCAGACCACTTAAAAAGAGTTTCACCTTCCAATGCTCAAAATAAGCGTCTGCTTGGAGAATTCATAAAAATCAATAGCAACTTTTCAACCAACACAATCACAGTCAAAAACATGAGAGAAAATTAACAGGTTTAAAAAAGGTCAAAGTAGGCACGAAGCTTTCTCCAGAGACCTGAGGGGAAAGGAACTGATGAGTCAGCAACAGATAGGGCAATCTTCACATGGAAAAAAACCTAGAGAAGACATTGGAACCCATGATAGTAGTAGATATCAATGGAGAGACAGGTAAGGAGTCACTCAAAAATTAATGACTGATCAATGAAACAGTCAAAAATCTTTCTACAGATTTTCAGAATTGTAGTAGGAAGGTGCAGAAGAAAGAGAAATCCAATGCACAAACAAGACAAGAGAAGGAACGGAGCCTGCATCTGCTGCTTCACATGAGCCTGATATGGGAAAGAAGCCATCATACTTCTGTGCATTCATCTCTCTCATCAATGAGCCTCTTAAGGTGGAAAACCATATTCCTGGAGAGAGACTCTAGCTCTTCTGGGGCCATATCTGGGAGCTCCAGCCACTGCAAGTCGAAGACATTCTCCTGGTTGTGAGTCACCTGGGAACAGAAACAAAGTCTGTGCAGTGGCTGATTCGTAAATTTGTTTGCTGTATATGTTGCATCCCTCAGGTTCTTCTACTGATCTATCAAAAAAACCCATACCATGTTTCACCAAAAGGGGAAGTTTAGATTGGATATGAGGAAGAAATTCTTTACTGTAAGGGTGGTGAGGCACTGGAATGGGTTGCCC
>JAOEHY010037354.1:0-28168 GCA_025447955.1 Psilopsiagon aurifrons | reverse complement strand
TTTTTTGGTTAGCCAAAGCCGTTTTGCATATTCAAATTTTGGGAAGACTTATCTTCTGTAGCAATTACTAAGGAACTAATATACTAATAACCTCTATTGTTATTTAAAGTGTGTCCAACACAGCATTCTGGAGGCAGCTCTCACACAATGGATTTTCTCTGGCTTCCTCCTAGAGAAGAACCTTATCAAAACTTAGATGTTTTCAGGCAGAAGAGCCTACAGGGAGAGTGAGCAGAGTTAACAGGAAGAAATGTTCCATTTGATTTCTAATCTTGCTCAGGGAGCACGGCCTATTGATTGAGCCATAAAGCACTGTTAATTTTAAGATCGCCTCAGCTTTCAGTTCTTTCCCTTGGGCATAAACTTGTTGCTTACATGTAGTGGCTGAACTCCAAGGGAAAGGGTAGCTTTACTCCCCCCCACATCGCTTTCCTTCCCTCCTCCCCTCTACTCTATTTGTTCTGAGCTCATCTGTGTGAGGATACATTTTCACACACACCTCAAACCGGCTGCTATTCATCTGATTCAGGGTCATGCTTTTCGATACATTAACTGCAGGGGAAAACTGGGAAAGGAAATGGCTGGGATTTGTGCTTAATGGGCAAGCACAGGGTTAGCCAGGGAGCCCTGCTGTGAGAAGGTAAGGTGCTGGAGAGTATCCTTAGTAGACATATCAAATCTCATAACTGGAATCTGATGCTTAGTAAAGCTACTAGTATAATGAAATCAGTATAAACTGATGCCCTAGCCTATGTAAATCAGCATGTTTCCAAGGCACCACACCGCTACAACTCTTCCTCAATAACCCAGATATTTGCTTATGCACGTTTTTCTCAGGGGGCGGCAGATGCAGAAGTTAAGCACTTGGAGAGGCCAGTCAGCGCAGCTCTGCACCTTCCAGCACTGGTGGGAAGCTCCAGAAACGGAGCACAGCCACTGCACAAGGCAGGTCCCTCACTGCCCTGTGTTTCTATGATGCCCTCCAGGGGAACATAAACAATTTACACTAGCAAAGGATCTAGACCCCTCACATATTGCTAAAGAACCTTTTATGTTCTTAAACCATTAATAATATCCATTAGGTAACCTTACTAATCCCTCTGAGAAAGGATTTTCTTTACTGTACTGATGGCTGAACTGAATAAAGCTTCATATATAAGAGGCCTGGTTTGCACTAGAAATGCTTCTCCTTCAATAACCAGCAAATACAAGTTTTACTAGCACAAGCATCTTTTTTTCTGCAAGAATTTCCGAATAAAATAGGCTGTACTGGCAAAAGCATTTTTTTTTTTTTGCTTATAGAGCTGCATATACATGGGGGATTTTTGTACATAGTGAAATGCAATCTGTTTTAAATGGCACTTCAGAAGAGCATTGCTATCCCACAGAAGTTACAAGGCTAGACCTTGAAGTATATACTCCTTCCTTGCATCTGAAAGAGCTTTTACAAGGTAGCCATTGTCATCTTGCTGGAAGTACAGAGAAACTGAGATGCATGGTTACAGAGGCAGGCTGGGAGCAATGTGCTCTATCTGGAACTTGTATTCATGCCATTCTTTTGTTTCAGATGAAATTATGTATCTGTAAGCAGGCTGATTCCTCACTAAGCACAATGACTTTTTAAACAACTGCAACAAAAACAGTGAATATTTCAAAAGCACTGTAATTCTGCAGAAAGCAAAGTCCTGTTGAAAAGCAAGTAGGTAAATGCCATTCTGAATGACCTGGACATTTTCTGAACAACCTGGACATTTTCTGAACTGTCAAAGGTAGACCTAACTCATGAAAAAAAAAAAAAAAAAAACCAAATAAAGCACTTACAGGTTAATCTTGCTCCTTCCTCCTGTCTGTACTTCTTTAACTGAAAACCACCCCTTAATGAAGACTGATTCTCTCTAAGAAAAGGAGTCCCTCACTGAAGACCGCTTGGAAAAAGGAGGTATAGCAGACAGAAACAAAGGACCTGACCAAACTGGGAACTCCTCATCTAAAGCGAGTACAAGAAGAATCTGGAAGATGAGTCACAGAGAAACAAGTCAGACCCCTCAACAAGTTTTGGAGAGCATCTACTGAACGCCAGCTCCTGGCACAAGTGTTAGGCAGAATGGAAACATGGGGAGGCAGCAGTAGAGGGTTACAGAGGTGTACCCAGAGCCTCAGCCCCCCACTCCCACTGCACCTGCTTTAATGCAGCTGTAGTCCCGCTCCCGTCAGCTCAGCTACCTTGTGGTGCCTCACGGGCACCATGTTGGTGGATCAGTCCTCTTCAACTACACCTTCACACTCTAAGAAGGTTTGTATCCAAGCTCCCAGGTTCATTGCAGAGAACAAAGTGCAGATGGATGTGGTGTGCCATGAAGGATGCAGTCAGGTACCTCACCTCAGGCAGGTCTCCACACAAAGCAGTATATCCTTTGGCAAAGGGACCAAGTTCAGTGATCTGCTTTGATTTCCAAAGTAGAGAGATTGAGCACCATTGATACAGGTAGATACCCAGCGTGATACTCAAAAGGTATCCACTGCTTGTTAGTGGCTCAGAAGTGCTTTTGTTTTCCTCATATAGTCTGCCCTCTGTGCTCCAAAGCTGTAGCCTTATAACCAGGCAGTGACTTCCTCTGAAGTTGCTTGTATTGACCTAAATAGGTTGGGGCGGGTGAGGACACACAGAGAACATGAAAAAGGTGCGCTGGTTGCCCAACAAAGAATTGTCTGCTTTGTGGTGAGCACTTTTAACATATAAGCACTTTTAACATACTGTTAAAGAACATGATTTTCATGTTTGTTTAAGTTCACACCAAAGTCTTGCAAAGTAGAAAGTGAGCAGAAATAAAATCTGCATTTAAGTGGTAAACAAAATAGTTAAAACTTGACTTCTCATAATCTGGATGCTGCTTACTGAGTCAATGTGTTTAGAAGTCAGCTGATGCATTTCTTCTATACATCCAGCTATGACTGGCACATCTAATAGATCAGGAAAATGAACAATAGGATGTCACAATGTCAAAACCAGCTGTCCTGAGAAAAATCAGTGATTATCAGGGAGTGATGACAAGACAAAGAGGTTTCCCTTCAATTGTAAATGGAGCTTACAAGCAAAAAATGGCTGATATCTTTGCAGTGTCACAGGAGAAATGGGGTACAGAAGTTCAAATCATCTCATGATGGACAATCAGTAGCACTTGACAACTTCCTGAACATAAACTACCTTCTCTTTTGGAAGTGTCTACGCCTACTGCCTGTAGGACAGTCTGTGGTTAGACCTGCACTTAGGCCTGAATTTCTCCCTCTTTACCCTATTTTCACTAGCTGTAAGTTGAGGATGACATTGTTCAACCCTCTGTAAGTTGCTTTGAAATGGAAAAAAAAAGCAGCATACAGGAATTCACCCTTTTCATGGAGCTTGACACTAACAGCATGTTCTTGGTGCGGCATGACAAAAGTAATTTTCAATCTACTCACACTTAAATTTTGCAGGGTTCTGTTTTTTGGGGTTTTTTTTTTTTTCCCCACACAAGTCTTTTGTTATACCAAACCAAAATTGTGGTGCAGTTTGTCTCTTTGCACAAGAACATCAACGTGGGCTTTTAGAGATGATTGTGATGTGGTTGACTGACATACTGCTATGGCCAGGTGGAAGTGACTCCTGTAACAGCACCAAAGTCCCCCAGTTCAAACAAGGAGGTTCTTTCAGTGAGGCAGAGCAGTAGCATTGTCACAGTTAGTGGAGCTCCACCAATTTACCGCAGCTGAGAGCTGGCCCACATGATTTAGTCATTTGCTCAGTGCTATTTAGCCATTCCAGGTCTCTAGCAAGTACATTCAGGCATTCTGACCCTCCATGTTTGCAGTATTCACATTAGCTACAAGCAAGGTCCTTTGCTACCCCTGTCAGTGATGTTCTAGTACTCCTAGAGTGAGTAGGAGTGAGAAGGTTAATAAAAATTTCCATTTATTTACCTTCATGTGAGAAGGTTAATAAAAATTTCCAAATCACCTTCTGCCCTGCTCAGTATTTATCATCAGTAAGTCAGCACTGCCTGTCCCCTTGTGAAGGAGTATCTTGAATGTGCTGTAGGATTAAAACACAACGGATTGCAAATGCTATACTTGGTGGTTGGTTAGATTTGAATGCAAAGACTTGCCATTTCTTCTAAAACACCTGAAAAGGCATGTACATTGTGACAGCTCAGGTTGTCCCCTTGACTGAGATGTTCCCTCAAGTGTGTTTTAATATTATGGGAGCTTTTCACTCCACAGGTTCAAGCAGGTCTTCTCATTCTGCTATTTTCCTGCCATGATCTACACAGAAGTGGGGCAGCTTATTAACAAAAAATAACCCTAAAGCTTCTCCACAGCCTTTTGCCATTTCTGAGTAATAGCATTGGCTCCTAACATTTATTGCTGTGGTTTAGATCCTTACCAAAAGCATTATTAAGAATAAATTATAGTATGTGGAAATATTACTGTGAAATACACCAGTATTATTATACAAGAATAAAATACCAAACCACTGCTCTGGAGACAGCAAGAGCAGGAGCACATGATCATATTAAGCAGACTTTGGGTCTGCTAGACCTACACAGGTACTGAAGAGTCAGGAGGGTGCTGAGCTACAACAGGAAACTGCATTGTTCTAGGCTTGCAAGATGAGAGAGAGAGGGCCTAGGGGAGGTGAATGCATGAAAAAGAAAAGGATGAACCCCTTTTTTCATTTTGGCTACTGCAGATGGGGTTTTCCTCTGTTTAAATGCTGAAGGACAGAAAGATTTTAAATTAAAATCTTAATAAATATAGCCCTGAGGCTAGTAACATTATTACATCCAAGATGATTACAGCAACTAAGCCACAAAAGAAATATATATATTTATTTATTTTAAGTATAATAAGCCTCAGTATTTAGTCAGAAGGAGGCTAAGCAGCTAACTGACTTCCAAACTACCGAATTTTCCATTCTGCTCTGCTGAAAGGATAAACACAGCACGCAGTTTGCAGGGCTGGGTTTCATTTCTGTACCAGATAGCACTATTACTTCTTAGACTATATACATATCTGTATAAAAATTGTAATTGCTCAGATCATGTGCATGACAGTTGGTAGCAAAGAACCCCAAGTTTTCAATATGCAATAGGAGATATGGATAATTAGTGATCTTTATTGTGAAAGAGCAATCTAGGTCTCCCAGCTTGCTTGAGTGAGGCATATTCTCATTGAGACATTTGCCTTTTTCAGTTGATCCTAGTCTCAACATGAGGTACTGCACTTGACTTGTGCAGAGTTGGTTTTTTAATTATGGGAACGCTTTAATGAAAGATACAGGAAAATGAGAGGATACAAAGAAAAGGATACAAGCTGATAAAGATGATTAAATCATAGAGCGACTGCAGAGTGGGTCATGAAGTGTTATAATCCCCAACTCCCCTCTGCTTTCTGCCTCAATGTGTTAATGCATCACACTTTAGTACAGTGACACTTTCAGCCCTAGGTGGAAATTCACACATGATGAAGAGGTGGAGGAGGATTTCCAGATGGTCAGACCTCAGGGAGTGCGAAAGGGTGGGGGGAGGAAGGGAGAAACTGCTGAAGGGAATCGGACTTTGGTCACATCAGTAATTTCCAGCTGAAAATGAAATATTAAAAAGCCCCAACAAAACCCACAACGCACAGTCACCAATGATCCCATACCAGAGCCAGGTGCATTCAGGTTTGGATATTATGTGTGATAAATCCTCACCAATGCTGATTGTGAAAGATCCCTTGGAAATACTGGTTTATTTGTGTGCAACAGTGAAAGGTGTGAGCTTCATTTCCTTGGCCAAATTTCAGTGTGGGTACTAAAGCATCCCAATGCAGAACCAATTAGTTGTTTTATTCTCTTCAGCTCCTCTTTACTACAGGTTATTGTAAAGTGGTACTTGCTCTGAATCATGCATAAGTTTCCTCTTCAGCAGAGGCTGTATTTGGCTGCTGCACGTCCTTTGGGGCCCTCATCTGCAGGGACACGACTACTAGATCAGTGAAGGGCACAAACACAGAGAAAATGCAAGGCTTGCAGCCAGTTGGTCTCGTCATACCCCAATATACACTCTACTTTCCCTTTAGGGGAGCATAAGGCAGCAGCTGCTATCACACAGCTGGACTTCTCCAAGAAGACCTCATTTACTGGGGTCTTTTGGGGAGAATAGGAAGGTAGTAATGGTCCAGAGTTCAAGAGGTCTGTTCCTTCAGGGTGAGAGGTCCTAGGGCTGTATTAAGAATTGGCAGTATATGGTACTTTGTATAGCCACAGCTCTTCCAGATGTCAGGGTTAGGGGAAATCTAAAATAATCAGTTATTTAGGCATCACAGTACCCTTATCAGGGTGGAGGGGGAGAAGAAAAGATAGCCTCCAACTCATGACATAAAAAAACCCAAGCATTAGGTATGTTGGCTCATACTGCAGTCCTAAGGGTTATTGTTTCATTTTCTTAGGTGTTCCTTGTGTCAGAACATGTTCCCTACCACAAAATGGAGACTAGAAATGCCTATGGTGAGCAGTCACAATAGAAAGAATATTTTGCTTAATATCACCAGTATGATTGCATGCTATTTAAGTGGATAGCAACAAAGTGAACTGACCACAGCATGATGAACTACTTGGACAAACATCATGAGAAACAAGGCTGTCACACAGTGTTTCCAGTTTGGAGAAATGCTTGTTTTATGTCCACTCCCTGTCACTCCCAGTACAACCCATATTGTGCATGCAGGTCAGGAAAAGCTCAAGGAGACAGAAGATGCTGCTTTGCCTTATTCAATTTCTGCTAGTTCAACTTCAAATTTGTAAAATCTGTGGTTTCCACTGATGCAAATTCCTCCTCCCATGTAACTTTATATGTTAAAATCACTTACGTCACAGCAAAATGCAAAGAAACCTTTGGCATCTGATGTGGTGGTGACTTCCACAATGATATATTCAAGATGCTCAGGTGCCTGTCACTGGCTCTAGTGGCAAGCCAAAAGCCTCACAGCCTTGTAAATCCTGCAGCATCAATCTTGGACTTCAGTTGCTTACGATGACTAGATGAACATCTCTGACTTTCTTCCCTGAGGACTCAGTACAGCAGGTGTTTTCAGTCTGCCCACCTTCCAGATCAGGTGTCCAAAGATGTAGCAATAAATACAACTTTTTTTCTTCCCTTATTCAAAAAGAGCTCAAGGTGGGTGGAGAGAATGGGCGTAGGCTATTTTTATTCATACCTTAATTTAGTCAGTAGTCCAATGGTTCATGAAAAGAAGAGCTGGGCTCAATCTGCATCCTGGCCTGAAAGGAGCCCAAGGAGCATCAGAGGCAGGTCAGGTCTTTTCAGGAAGAGCAGGCTATGGAGTGGACAAGAGCATTCTTTAAGCCTCCAGTTAAGTCAGTGCATGACTAAAGGGAACACAATCCCACAGCTTTCTAAGTAGACAGTTCAGAAAGCCACAAGGCTTTCTCCCTGCTTCCCATCTTGCTAGCCAAAATATTTGGAACTACCCCATTCATGTGGTACCAGCTTTAAGAGGACAGAGGCAGTCCCCTCCCTGGCACAGAACATACCTTGGCAAATGCACTCTGCTGGGAGAGGAGATGTACACATTCCCTGGGGCAGAAGGGAACTGAGCCATGTGAAATTCCCCATGCTCGGCCCTAGTCTTTTGAGCAGAAAGCATAGTGTACACAAAACACTGCCACACTGCCAACCACCCTGCCTTTCCCTTGCAGAAATGGACCCATGCTCTGTTCCTGGAAGAAAGCCAAGAGAAGGCCTAAATTGTGAAGCCTGAGGGATCCTCAGCCCCCAGGCAAGGTAGATTTAAGAGCTTGTGTTCCCTATTGGTTGCTTAGGTAGTGAAGCAGCCTTTTGATTTTTGATGTCTGCCATTTTGATGTAGTACAGGGTGCAGGAAGCTTCACCACGAAAGGCAAATATCTGGAATTCATGGTGGCTGCCAAGAAGAGGCATTGCAACACTGACTGTGATGCCCAAGACTTTTTGTAAGTTGGCTTTCCCCTAGCTGACACATCGCTGCTGTTGCCATGCTAGCAGTCCACAAAGCAATAGCAGATGGAGCTCCCCCAAGAGTGCAAACCACTGTGATAAATGCTGTACAGACCCAGATCTGCTCAGAGTAAGCACTACAGAAGAGAAGAGAGATCATGATTTAAAGTAGCCAAGTGACTCTTCCCCCTCTCTAAATGAGAACACACAAACTTGCAGGATAGAGCCAGTAGCAAGATTTGTCTTGCTGTAACTTATCTTCTTTCTAGGAAACAGGGCTGAATTTGTTTAACAGTAGCTGTTAGCAGTAAAAGAATACAGGTGTAAGTAAAAGTGGATTTAGGTGAGGGAAACACATGATTCCGTAAGTATTAAGACACGAAAGTAAGCAGATGATTGGTAGCAGTCAACAGAGATGGTTCTTACAGCAGAAGTGGTAGAGCTAAATGAATAGAAAAGTAGAAGCACAGAAGCAGAGTACTTGCTTGTAACATGGCTGCTGCTGTGAACTATCACAGGCATGCAACAAGGAAGGAGTAAGCAGGTTGTCATCTTCATGGCTGGGTTGTTTTGCTGTTTAGTAGAGACCACCTGGTACACAGCACAGAAAATTTCATCTCACTATGGACTTCTAGGCTTTAGAGGTTATATTCAAGTTTTGGGCTTCCGACAAACATACATGCAAAAGGCCTTCCTAGCAGGAAATGCTTAGCACCTTTACCTGGGAAGCCTAAATTAGCAATCTTGCTAAAATACTTTTCCTACTCTTGCCTCTTGGGTTAGCTCCCAAGAAAAAAGAGGAACTGCAAAGGAGCCTGTGACAACTGAAAGGAAGAATCTGCTGGCAGCAGAGGGAAGAGGGGCTGTTCCATGCATGCGTCACTTGCTGCAGCCTGTCTGGGGCGATGGTGTTGTCAGCAGGAAAGGGTTACCGAGAGAGGTGGGGCTGGTTGGAAACAGGCCTCAATGCCGCAGAGCTTTTCACCTTTCGCTTCCCTAGCTATGAGCCCATTCCAATTTCTACATTTAGGATGGGTCTTCACCAACTTGCTTAACTCAAAGACCTGTTTTGTTGTTGGTTTGCTTTGGGATTTTTTTGAGGAAGGAAGGAAAAGAACAGAAAGCAAAGAATGCATCCCTTTATAATAGATTCACATTTCAAATAGTCCAAACTTATTTAATACTTTGGACTTCATCGATTTTTTGCCTCATGAGGAAGACTTTCCCTGGAACCTACATCCCTATTCCTTTCCAAAAAAAGAAGAACAAAAGATAAGTTTTAACTTGGGTGTTGATGCAATATTCACCCCACCCAGAACCAACTTTGAAAGCTCATGTAAAAAACATGAAGAGTAATTTTTACTTAGCTCTTGTTATGAACAATTCAGAGATAAGAAACAAGGCAAGACACGTCTCAGCTGCAAGTGTGAACATGATCTCAACACTGCAACATTTTCCTCGCCTGGCTAGAGATGGGCTGGCAGCATGAGGTATATGAAGGTAGGTTACAGGTGACAAGAATCTAAAAAGCTTATTATTAAATTAGGTGTAAGCAGTCTTGAAACTTCATTAGGGACAGGGAATTCAGCCCCGGACATTGCATCTGCTTGATTATTCGCTAGAAATTAACATTAAACAAATGCTGCAAACTTGAAACTAATTTTGAGAGGATTCAGTTGCAGCTCTTCCTGCCTTCTGATGGGGCAGTGAGTGGAAAGCAGTCTGTATCATGCACAAACTTCACATGCTTTCCTTTTTTCAGGAGGGAATCGATACCACCAGAAGTTTTCACCAGGTACAGAGGACACATCATTTGCTGTCCTGCAACTGCAGCTATAGAAGAGGCACAAAGTGCAGAGTGTTAAAGGTGCATTTGAGCACTGACCCATTTTTGTTCATTTGCCATGGGAGAGACATGTGGAAACATTGTGGTTTGATGGATTTGATTAAAAATATGCTAATGAATAAAGAAAATTAAGTGCATCCCTTGGGCTCCTGGCAAGCTGCCAAGGCAGACACTGGGACCACCAACAGGGGGTCCTTACGCTTCAGCTTTTGCAATCCTTTGGATTCCTACAGCGGAGGATGGTGATCCAGCAGAAATGGGGCTCAAAGTTGAGTGTTTTGCATGTCCTGTCTCCACTTCTCTCCAAATGCCACAATATTTTAACATTTGTGCCCCAGGTGCTGGAATCAGCAAGCACAAGAACATCTTTGTTTTCATTGAGAAAATACTTCCACCATCATTGTCGAAGAAAGCAAGCTTCCAAACTTGAAGCAAGTGTACTCAAAAGGCTTGGAAACAAAAAGACTGCGAAAGAGAACTCCAACTTCATTTTCTAAAGCATCTCATTATTTCTAAACCAAATGTAGTTTTGGAGGCCTGACTTATGGTTTTCAAGCTCCTGAGGCAAAGCTGCAAATGTGGCCTTTCTTCCCACGCAGGAGAAGCTCTGCTTGCCCTCCTCCCTCCATACTGCTCAGGGAGGGGAAGGGGAAAACATAAGGCAAATCAAAATAACTCAGATAGGCACAGTGTTATCTCTCCGCTCCACAACTGTTTGCTGCACTACCATCATTTCTTAAATGGATTTACTGAAAGTACCACATAAAAAAAGCACTAACCTGGCTACAGGAATGGTTGAATCACATACTGTATGTTCCTCAGGTAGGAAACAGCTTTTGTTAGCAAAGTCTGAAGGTTCCAGCTCTCCTAGTGCTCATCTTACTGTGGGAACTTGTTCTTTCCATAGTCTGAATCACTTTCTGTTGTCCTGAAGCCACCAGAGCTGAAAGTGAGCAGCTGACTGTAACTGGGAACACAGTTGCCTCTCATCCAGTGGCACTGCTCAGTACCTAGTCAGAATACAGTCACCAGTATTGAAAGGAAAGAAGGGCTCATGTGTAGTTAAGCTGTCCGAACACAAGTAGAACTAGGATTATTTGAAACCCTAGGGGTAAAGATGAATATTCAAGGACAAAGATCTAAGCAGGCCTAAAAGATGATGATAACAGAGACCACAGAAAGAGATTCTTCTACACCTGACCAGGGCACCAACCATTATAGCTGTATTTAAAACCCTGCAGGCAACCTACTAGGTTTTTGTTTTCATAGCTCCTCCTTCCAAGCAGGAAACAAACTTTCAACTTTTGATTTCTGAATCCTGTCATTCTGGTCAAGCATACTTTGGTCAGGGAAGTCTTTGTCTGACAGGACCATCTCTCTCAAGTTCTCATCAGCCCTTATAAAAATTGAAGAGCCAGTCAGCCTGCAGATTAGCTCCTAAAAAGCGTATCTTGGGTGACATTGCCATGATGGATTTCATTTAGAAGTGAGAACGTTTGGTGATTTTTTTTAGCTAACTACCCCTTTGCCCAGTCCACAGTTGTTTTCCTTGTTTACACATACAAAAGTGTAACACCATCATTTTGTGGTGAGGGTAATCATGTTACAGAGCACTCTTACAGACCACAGGTGGAGAAACACTCATTCAAGCAGCAAGTTCAGTTTGTTGTATGTTTTCCTTTTAAAATAAAAACAGAACACTATTAAAGAGTAGGGAGTAACTTTCCTTGTCTCTCAATACTACATGTATGTACAAGTTTGTCCTTTAATTTTGATATTTGGCCTACGAATGAAACCAACATGCATAAAGCCTCCAATACCCTGAACTCTAGACTTTAAAAACAAACTCTATAAATCCCTTTGATTATATCAAAAACATGATTCTGCCTCAAGTAAAGCCAAGTGACAAAGCTCAATGAAGGGAACTTACTGTAAACTCTGGGTATTAATCAGCTTTATCAGGAAGACAAGTAGAGCACATGGTCCCAGTCTCACCTCAGCATCTTATCTCCAACCCCCTTTGGAGTTACAAGGCTTAAGGGGCTATTTACTGATACTTCCGTAGTAGATCCTATTCCCGCAACAGGCACTAAATAGTTTGGGGGAAAGAAACAGGGGGGGGGTAGGGAGAGTGTGCAAGTGTAATTGAATAGGATATTCCAAATCCTTCTCCCTTTAAAGCTTTCTATTTCAAAGAAAACACAGCATCTTTAGTCACCCTTAGAAACAAAATATTTTGTTAATGTCCTGGGTTCAGCAGTAGCAGTCATTTTTCTCCTTCTTTGTAGCTGATGCAGTGCTGTGTTTTTGACTTTCAGCCTGGGAACAGTGCTGATAACACCGATGTTTTTAGCTACTGCTCAGTAATGTTTACTCTGACCAAGGACTTTCTGAGCCTCACGCTCTGCCAGGGAGGAGGGGAAGCTAGGTGGAAGGAGAGACAGGACACCTGACCCAAACTGACCCAAACTGACCAAGACAACATGTCATGCCCACTATATAAACTGGGGGCAGTTACCTGGAACGGTTAGATCACTGCTGGGTTGGGCTGGGTATTGGTCGGTGGGTGGTGAGCAGTTGTATTCTCTTCCCTTGTTATTTCCCTTGTCATTATTATTACTGGTGGTAGCAGTAGTGGATTGTGTTATATATCAGTTACTGGACTGTTCTTATCTCAACCCATGGGAGTTACATTCTTTCAATTCTCCTCCCCATCTCTCCAGAAGCAGGGGGGAAAATGGGGGGGGAAGTGAGCAAGTGAGCTACGTGGCTGACTGGACTTAAACCATGACAGTTAAGTACTGCACTGTCCCATGGAACAATGAGTATTCTTTCCGGCATTCAAATCTGTGCTCAGTGAGCAGAACAAACTTAAACTTGCAATGTAAACTGGTTTAATGTCATAGAAATTGTAAAGCTACCATCGTCATGAGGAATTGGGTGTTCTGCAGCACTCTGGAAATTTTCATTTAGAACAAGGTCTCCTCCTGCATGAGAGAAACATATGGCAGAGTAGCGAGAAAAAAGAATCTAGTTAGAGCGGATTTTTACATGCAATTCAGGTAGCAGGTTAATAGCAGCTATTCATGCACTCATCTGAGCATGCTGAACAGACAGACCCTCTTCATGGTAGAGTTTCTAACTATTAAAGCCACAAGATGGAGCCAACAGTTCTCAGGAAGAGGTGCCCATACTATCCCACGAATCCTAGGAGCATTTAGCACACAGAACCACCCTCTATGTAAGTGTTCTGGATGGGGCACAACAGAGGCAAGCACGGAGGCAGAAGCCAAGCTGTATGTGTACAATCGTTCTCCAGTCCCATCCTGCTAAGACTGAAGGAAGGCCTGTTCCTCACCAGCATCCAGAGCATCTGAAGAAAGTACGCCATTTTAGGCTTTGGGTACAGCTATGGAACACAGCTGACCTCAGAACCCTCTCCTGTCTCCTACACAACACTTTTCACACTACCTTTTTCCTCTGATGCAGCATATTAGGAAAAATTACTTTACTGGAAAGGAGTGCCACAGAGGATTACATACCTATCCGAAACACAGGGCAAACACCACGTAAACAAGATTATGTAAATTGCTGCAATCCTTGCCCAGAAGTCATCAGCTAGGGGATGTTCTGATTCCAACTTGTACATGAGTAACAGCAGAAACTACACTTGAAATTTACTGTGAGCCCCATTGCTATGCAACTCCAAGTTAAGCAGCGTAACAGCACACTAAATCTGTTCTGAACCATTCTGCCTCAGATGCAGCTCAGCTTCTCTACTGCAGCTGGGCCACCACAAACCAACAGAGAATGGAACCTGGCACACTCAGAAGATTAAGAATCAATTTTTCCACACATTGTTGCTTATTCTGTTATTTTAGCCACAAGACAAAAGAGGAAAGAAACTTTGTCATTTACACAGTTGATACAAGCTGCCTGATCCAATTAGGTTGAAGAAAATGAACTAGGAATGAATCAAACTACTGCACCAGTTTGGTCCCAAAACATATGCAGACTATTTCCAGAAAATTGATGACGAGGTCCTCAGTCACCTCCTCCTCCCCTCCTTTCCACAGTCTGTAATATAAATGTTACAGATTTGATACTCCAGAAACTTAAAAATCAGCAGTAGTCTGGTTCAGGAATCTGAGGACTAGACATGCTTTTAGAATGCTGTAAAAAACAATAACAAACAAATATTGCATCAATTTTTCTTTTTATTATCAACAGTAATACAAATCAGTTGTATTAGCATGATAATGAAAAGTGCCAATTTTTAGACATGAAAAATGTTCATGCAAGTTAGAGACAAAGCTCTGAAGAAAACAAAAATTTACATAGTATAGCATACACAGTTTAGAGGCAGTTTTATTAAATCTTGCAATCACAATCATTTACACTAAACCTCTTTCTTGGTGTTATCTCTTAACACCTTCCCCTCCCAAGAAAAACACCTGCCATTCCCAAGAAGTGTGGAAATTATGGTGAAAATCAGAGCTTTTTTGTTCCTCTTCCCTCCTTCTCTCAGCTATAAAGTCAACAGGAGGTGAACATTGCAACATATGCTTATAGCAATTAAAGAAAGCTTCTGTCTACATGAACTCCAAGTCGAATTGATAAACAGTATCCTCTTTTTGAGAAGAATTGATAAGCCTGTCAGCCCTAAGTACTGAGTTAATGCTTTGGAAAACTTTAGAAAAAAAAGAAAAACTATCTTGGCAAGTATTTAGTTATATGCACTTCTTCCTGCATTCCAGATTACAGCTTTGTGCCTTAGACCTAAAGTAATCCTAAGCATTATATTAGCCAAATATGGTTCAACTGGAACTTCATATGGTTTTACTGAAATTTAATGCCCAGTAAACATATGCATTCCTCTCTTCATCAAACCAAATGCTTGCCTAGTAACTGCAGTAAAAACATATTAGTCTGTATAGAACACATACAGCACAAGACATTGAAGGTGTGCTCATCCTGCACCTGCACTCTGATCTGGAGAGATTCTCCTCCGAAAAGAAAAGAGTGCCTTTGCACTCCTAGCTGTTAATCTGCTTTTTTCATATACTTACCCCCCATTATAATGGGTGCTTTTCTCACAAATGTTTGTTCAAACCAGAATACTGAGGCACTTGAACATTAACACCTAAGCTGCATATGGAAGACTGCATGTAGCAGTAAACAGCTCCCTGCCATTGTTAAACCATTACACAAGAATAATATTTGAATACTTAAGTGCAAGTGCATAGTCAAGTCTTACATGACCTCCAGCTTCAAATATCCAGTTACTTCCCTACAGCCATGCTTCAGGAAGATTTAAGAGCACATTATACTGAATAAAAGAAGTCTTGGTCTTCAATTACCTAACATGCAAAGGCTGCTGGAATTTATCAGCTTCAATACAGCCTTCAGTCATCTCAGCTACACAGCACAGCTAGTAGGCAGTCACAAATGCCTTCCTTACCAAAGTCCTCTGTGTTTGATGTACCTGATGTGCAAGTACTCATCAAGACTAAAAGCCAAAGCTCCATTTACTCTGTTCACAGGAAGCCCTCAAGTCCAAAGGAAGCATTTCTTTGTGCCATCTTTTACTCACTCTAGTCAACCCACCTGATGTCAATGTTCACTGATGTTCACTGAAGCAGACCTGGAAGTCATTCAAGGACATCCAATCATATTGCCCCTATTTAGAAGGTTATACTTAGGCACTTCCATGACAAGAGGTGGAGGCAACAGGGTTCCAGTCCAGCAGAGCAGTTTTATTGTCTTCCTGGTACAAGTCAGAATGCTTGTTGCCCACTGTTACGAAGTAGCCAAGGTAGCTGCATTGCTTATGTTTTCAGCTGTAACTGGAAAGTTAAACTGAAGTAGATCACAAGTACAGAAGAGAAATACTGAAGAGCTGCTGTATTTAGCCTCCAGGCTGAGTCTTTCTGGAAAAGGTAACAAGCAAGAACACAGAAGAAATGCAGTATCAACCCATAAAGCAGCAAGCACCTTTTTCCAAGTAAATCCACCTTAGTGGTGGAGTTTTATCAGTTGGAAAAAAAAATAACCTGAGTGAGAACAGCACACAGACCAATGGGAGACCAATGGGAGACTATTTTGAGTAGAAATTAAATCTGCCCTATCAAATACTGTCAGGTACCTTAAGACTAAAGAGATCAAAGATCAAGGCATGCAAGTTTCTTGAGCCAATAGAGCTGCATGCTCGTTTGCCGAGTTCATTATTCAAACAGCAAGGAAAGTTTAGTTAAGACACATTTTACAATCAGCATCAGAGGGGCTTGACCTAGATAAGCTTGTCATGTGAATTAAACTGTTGTTTATCCTTTAGGTTAATTAAGGACTTAGCCTTTAGGTCTCAACTAAAACCCATCCTAAGCGAGCTGTCTTCCCTTGGGAGACATGGATTTGCTGTATGCACAATACACCCCCAATTTTCTTGAGATATGGAAGCTCAAGAGGAAACACTTTGTTACACTGTAACAGTTAGATATGTTACAGCTTCCAGTGCCCCATTAGGTGCTCAGGCTTTAGACTGATGTAGGCGATAGAGCTCAAGTGGCAAGTTCTACCAGTCATCTCCCAGCCTCTACTTCAGAACTGTATTGTCAAGTTGGCTTTGTAATACTAATAAATTACAGTGTCCAAAGAGAAGTATTTTCAGAATTGGTTACCATTCTTTCTGCCCATATGAGATAACATTAACAAAGAAGGAATTTAACTTGACAAGAATGAAGATTACAGCACCTTTTATTTAGTACAGTTTCCCCGATTCAATGTGTTGCCTGACAAGTTGAATTAGTTATGGAAGACAATGAGTTTGCAATAAGTTCCTGTGAAACCTCAAGCCAACAGAGGTTCTGGTATCTAACACATCTCTTTTTTCAAAGTTCAGAGGTGGAATGCACAAGAGCAATCTAGTACATGTCAAAAAATGTTTTTCAAACTCAAACTGCAATACTAAGTACTGAACGGTATTCACTATGCACCACCTCAAGAAGAAACTATTTGTTAATTTAGCACTGCAGTGAACTTCACTGAAAAACCACACAGCATACTCCTTTCACCAAGTACCAAGTTCCAAGCATCCAATTAAGCAAAATTCACTCTGCTGCTTCAAAACAGAAGATACTCATAATTCACTGATAGACTCCACAAGAGACAGTTACTTTCCACAGTGACAGAAGTGGGGTTTTTTTGGCAGCTGTACTTACGCTGGATCAGAAAGCTCAATTTAGTCAGCTGAGGAAGACCTAAGTACTGACTTTTCCATTTCTAGGCTGGGTTTTGTTGATCAATGTGATGACCAGCAAAACTCAACATGCATCCCCATGTGCTAGGTTGCTGTGCATCAGAAACAGTACATATAAAATTAACAGTGATAACAGATGTGGCAACTGCTTAACTTCATTTGCTTTTTGACACCATAGCTCACTAGCCAGCTAGTCATTGAGAGGTAGCATGTATGCCTCACTTATTCCAAGACATGATTGTGTGATGTGACCCATTCTTACTCAATGTTTTTGTCTTCAGCAAGACAGGAGACAGATGCAGATATTCCCACTTTTCAACATTAACACAAGTACTCCACATAAACAAAAATGAAGAAATCTACACTTTGATTTTCACTATTCCAGTACTGGGGAGGGGAGGACGATAGATGTAGCATGAGTGTAACTGAGTTTAGCTGCAACATATGAGAGAAACCCAGGACAGCATTTGAAGGAGACAGTAACAATATTATTCCTTTTGTGGAAAGGTTTATAGTAATTTTCTCACCCCAGACCGTTACCTTAAGGATAAGAAGACAGACCAATAGGGAATGCATCTAGCCAGTATTTAAATAAATTTTTTTGCATTGCCTAAATAAGTCTGAATTGAGTTCATAGGCTTGATTCATGAATGCTGTATTGACTAAACAGAAAAAGGAAGAAACTTCGTTCTGAGTTGACTCTCAACTGTCAGTTGCTATTTCTTACATGGAGCATAGGGAAAAAGCCAGAAGATTTCAGTGTAAGAAGCGTAAGTAACAACTAACAGAAGATGGAGACTCAAATCCTTTATCAGATGTCAATCTAGCTTTTCTGCAGTTTGCAACATCAAGGAGGGCAGCAACAGGGGAAGAAAAAAGTGTTTGAACCTGAACACCTGTGCTTGTTAAGGCTAGTAGAGGTTCAAGAAAAACATTCAGAGAAACATTAACATAAACTCAGTAGAAATATAAAAGTACTTTGAATAACCAAGCAGAATGATTGTAGGTCTGAAATTGTGTCCAGTTTTGAAAGACACTGTGAAGACAAAGCCTGTTCAAGTTTCAGTTAGGCATAGGTTTTGTTGGATACCAGAAATGGTTTTCAAAGTTCTGTTTTCACATTTTTAAGGTGTGATATGCAAAGCAAAAGATAAAGGAGTCAATACAGACTTCCTTTCATGAATCCAGCCCTCTATCCTTAGTGGTATCTTATCCATGACACCTGCAGATAGACATTTACAGTTCCCAAGCATCACAGTAAGCAACATCTTTCTTTAAAGCTTTTCTTGTTCTTGCCACTTTTCTTGCCATTCTTGTCTTTGTTTTCTGACATTTTCTTTGCTCTGATTTCTCTCATTAAATCAAAGAATACCTAGAAGGGGAAAAAAAAAAGATTAAAACAAGATCTGTCACCAGAAAACAGCATCAAATACACATATAGCACCACATTGCACCTAATACAGCAGAAGTGAGTCTAGACACAGATCCTAGTGACAAACTCAACATTAGAATTATGCAGCATGTCAAACAGTGGCAAGCACCACAACCTTACCCGACTATCAAGTCATTCAACAGCCCTGTTTTAACAGCTTTTTATTGATTATCAGTCTTGCAGAAAAGTAGCATTCTGAGTTCATGAGAATATTTATCTGTGTATAGCAAACACTTCCAGGTAAATAACTCTTCTAAACTATGCAAAGCAGTATATAGAGTCCGGTCCTTTTCACACAGTTACAGACACATTCTTCTCAGCAGTATTCTGCGTGGTTTGTAACAGAAAAGCTGCAGCATTCAAGTGACAGTGTGAGGTACAAAAAGAAAAAACCATCAGACTATGTTATAAGAAAGATTCAGCAAACATCATTACTCTGGTGTTTACCCTAAAGTTTTAGCTGATTTCTCCCCTGTGCACCTGATGCCTAGGTACATATCACTTCTGATGCAGCAGCTGGTTTACTGCAGAGAGGTACTGGGAAAAATGATTTTTAGAATTACTGACCAAGAGATTAGTGTCAACTATAGAGTTATGCTTTTCTGGTTTTAATGAGGAGCTACACAAGTCATATAGTCACAAGACCATGCTACTGATCAGAAATAGAACAGTTGATCATTCAAAACCCTCTTTAGTGGGTTTTGTTTTGGTTTTTTTTAATTCTGTTAGTGTCAATGCACAATCAGCACAATGACCAGTAATTTGTATTAACACACATAAAGCAGGGCTTATGTAGAGAATAGCCAGTATGTCGCATGAACTACTTAGATAAAACCTGAGAGCAAGCCTAGAGCATCACAGTAGTATACTCCATACACACAGCTAGACTACTATTAAACCCAACTGATCAGAAAACTAGTCAAAGTATAAAGCAGGCTAGGCAGTTGCTAGTCACATGAGACAGCTCACCAGCAAAAGCAAGTCTAGGTGTTCATGTTTTACTATACCACCCAATTTATGCATTTGACAGTGACTTACAAGTCAGAATGGTCCTTTTCTAAGTTGAAATCATGCTATGTCCCTTATAAGCAAAAGATCTCAACTCAGGAGTTTCAGATACTTAGTTTAACCAATGAGAGAAATAAGTAACATGCACGAACAGTATTTCCATTAGTAAATCAATATAGACTAGAAGAACAGGAAACTGTCTAGAAGAGCTTGAGTACAGATAAATGTGTATGTTCTTTATCAAAGAGAAAACTGCTCAATTTTAAATCTTTAAACAAATACAGGTTACCAAGCCACAACTTTGGAGTCCTTTGGGGGCCCAGGAGTAATTTCAGATCTTCAGTGGATTGGTGAAATAAAAAGGTACCCTCTTAAAAAAAAAAAAAAAATCTCCACTACACACAGAATGAAGGGAAGGCTTGAAACTGCTTTTTTGACTAGGCAAACACTCCATAGTCATAATTCATCTCTTTCAGAATAACCCACCACAACTGCTTATACAAGAAACCAGCAGCAGAAACATAACTGTCCTAGACCAGCATGGGCAAGTCAAAACATACCAGGAAGAGAGCAAAAACTTCTTCCTGCGACTCAAAATAGTCTTAGCAGGAAACAAGAATGAAATCTCTAACATTAGAAACACTACAGAGTTATCAGGGAAGGGGAAAAATTTGTAAGTGTCTATAGCTTGCCATTTATTGCTGTTATAATAATCGGACACAGCCTATAAATAAAGCATACTTCAGAGAATCCTTAAACTAAATGGAAAGCTATTGGTTCAGGTACAAGCAGTTAAAACAAGAAAACAGCATTAACTTGCAACATGTCTCTGGCTCCTCTGAGCTAAGTATTTGCTTAAGCGTACACATTCCAGTAAGTTAATTCATTTTTTACAATCTAGGCTTACAGAGGCCCAACTATGGATTTGCTTTTATCCCAGAAAGAGTCAAGAATTAGTCACTCAGCTACTAAACAGTAACAATTTAATTGAGCAGATATTGTCTTACCTTATCTACATTTGCTCTAGTTTTGGCAGAGGTTTCTACATACTGCACACCCCACTCTTCTGCCTTACTCCTAGCCTCTTCTACAGGCACTTGTCTGCGCTCCTCCAAGTCAGATTTGTTTCCTACTACCAGTAAAGGAATTTTATCCTCTTCAGCCTTCACACGCAGGATCTGTTCCCTAATGCATCAAGTATTCAAAATAACAATATCTGTGTCAGTAGTAGCAACAAAACCACACCCTTATCAGGAACAGATAAAGAGGTCTGCACATTACTAGTGTTTACAACAGTACATAACAGTATATTTAACAACAGTCGAACACACACTTTAAAATTATTCTAAGTTTAACAACTTATGCTAATAAAAGCCTCACACTTCTAAGAAAACAGTTTTACCACTTTGTTACTAACTCATCTCTAATAAGATTAGCACGACAGAAAAGCAACTCACAACAGGAGTTCACATCTGAAGAAGAATACAAGTGCCATATTTGCCAAGTTTCACCTTGGCATTCCATCACCATCTTCGATATCCCAGTCTACATCCCACTTCAGTATAGATCTGGGCAGCATCAAGGATTTGTCAAGGCAGTAGGATGGGAACAGCATAAGTAGCTAGCAGAGATAATTCTTAATGGCTACCTAAACTTTACACAAAAAAGTTAATAACTAGTGCTGAACTAAAATGCTAGCAACCTTCCTCCTTCAAAGACTCCAAAAAAATATTTGAACCATCAGCATTAACCTATCTTCTGTCATTCTATCATATCATCTATCAATATCATATCATCAGCAATATCATCATATTGATGATGATGATAGGATCATCATCAATCTACCATCAGTATCATCTAGGACCTATCAGCATCCAGGGAAAGGAGACACATCAGTCTCAACATCCGTGCTATTACTGGAGTAAAACAGGTTGAAACTAAACTGACACATGCTGCTGTTCATCTAGGATACTGGACCAATTGTACCAGTATAGCTATTTTTAGATTGCTTCATTTTGTTATGAGCAAGAGCCAAACTAGGCATGACCATGGTGCTACACCCCCTCATCCCAGAGCTACCACACTACTTCAGATGCCTGCACTTTCCATCCACAAAGTAACTCAATGTATATAGAGTACATGAGAATCTAAAATAGTGTTAACATTGAAGCAGAAAATCTGCTGTTGCATTCAACTGTACCTTCACACATTTCCAGATTAGAGGCAGCAAAAGCACACACTGAATGCATAGCATGAAAGCTACGGATTAAAGACAAGCCCATAGCTCATTCAGTATTCAACTTATTCTAATTAAAGAATTCTAGAAGACAGAGAATCAATAATGCCAATAGCCCATGATGCTGGTGACTCATACTACCCATTCCCTCCATCTTCCTGGGGAAGTGTTTTCCAAGGAGCTTTCAGGTCCTTCTTGCTCATCTTCAGGGCTAGTATTGCCTTTTTCACTGTTTTGTTGAGCCAGAATCTTGAACTAACACACAGTTAACCTAGTTACAGAAGTCTGACAAAAAACACAAACTGACAAGATAAACACTCCTACTCCTTTCCATCCAAAGCCTTAAGCTTTGAGTTTAACCTTCTATTTTACTTAAACACAAAAAGCCAAAACGAAGGCTGGCTACTTCCAAGTGTCTTCATGTTTTGGTTTTTTTTTTTTTCTAATTGTATCTGTCTTTCTTCACTATCTTATGCTAGCAACAGTCCAAATACTCAGTTTTGCAGCCCCACAACAGTTCAATTGTTTAACTCCTTTCAGTACTCCAGCTAGAGCAAACTAAGCAGAACAGCTCTGCAACATAAGTCACACTGATACAGAGCTTTTTTTCTAGCAAACACAGGGAACTCATAACACTTCCCTACTTTTTTGCAAGTTTTACATCAAGTTTACAGCTGTCCTAGGGAATCTGTGGATTACCTTCTGCACTGAGGCAACGACTATTATCAAATAAGAGTTAGAATACTTGTGCTGAAGAACCCAGCTACATGAATTCTGAGACCAGAATAATGGTATAAACTCCTTGTTTTTCTTTTATGCTACATAAGCAGTTTCTGTGCTCGGTCTGGTGATTTTCATGTTAGACTTGCTAATCCCAAGAAGAAAAATGGAAGTATTTATTACTACTGTGTGTCTTTCTAGGAATGCATCTGCCTACAATAGCACCACTTGGCTGCCAACCCTTGCTTGGCACCAATCCATACCTGAGAGTACAGGCTAATCCTTCCTTTCCTTAGAGCACCTGCTTCTAGAAGTAAGCAATACAGTGTCTGAAACCTGGCCAAAAGGCAAGCTTAATTCCAGAAGCAGTGCTCTAAGATAATTAAATTTCACATCCATGAAGGCTGAAAATTGGCTTGAACACACATGTTTTAGGAGTCCAAGAATCTATTGCTTGCCTGAAGTTGCTGCTGGTGTAATGTACTCATAAGTTGCAGGCATGAAGACAACAAAAGCCAGAGGCTGGATACCAGGATTTACATTACCAGTTACTGAGAGCAAAATGGTTGGGTTGCCACTTTTATTGACCAAATGGTAACAGACAAAAGGATGAAGACTTGCAGCTTTTAAAAAGAGTTGTCCAAGCAATATAGGAACCAGATAATCCTCAGTGCATGGGATAGAAATTACTTACCGAAACTCTGCTGTTGCTGTGAAAGATTCATGCTCTGTTATTGAAAAGACTAGAAGAAACCCTTCCCCACTGCGAAAATAGTTGTCTCTGATAGCAGCATAATCCTCCTGTCCTGCTGTATCCAGAATGTCTATCTGAACTTCCTCACCGTCGAGAACTACTTTCTTTCTGTAGCTGTCAGCCTTGGTAGGTTCATAGTCTTCTACAAACTGAACAGGATAAGGAATTAGCTTTTAAAATTACAGTCAAATGATCTCAGTATTTGCTCATATCTACTCTCTTTCACTGGAGTGCCATTTAAATTCCCCAGAACCTTATCATAGTTCAGCCAGCTACTAAATTCCTCCACTTTAAATTTTACTGTAAAAAGCAAATCATTTCAGGACTCAAAATATCAAAGAGCTAGTCTGCCTAGTCAAGAGGAACTGTCTTGCTATATGAAATGTTGTTCAGCAATTTCAGCACAAGTTAAAAGTCAAAAACACAGTATATGCTACCAGCAAGATGGTGGCATTTTCTAAATCTCCCACTTCATGAAAAGGCATTTGAGTGTACTTCAAATACAGGTATCTACACCATGTCCAACACAGCACAAGCAACCCAGGAGGTTCTTAGATTGTGTGGAAAGCAGCTTCCTTCTGCAAGTGAGAGAAGAGCCAACAAGGAGAGGTGCCATGCTTGACCTCACGCTCACCAAAAGCGAGGGCTGGCATCAAGAACCACAGAAAGGGCTTCTATACATAAGTCACTAACAAAAGATAGACAAGGGATAATGTGGGCACTCTCTGGAAGGAAACAGGAGACCTGACTACCCTGGATTTGGAGAAGGCTGAGGTTCTCAATGACTTTACTTCAGTCTTCACTGGCAAATGCTCTTACCACGCCACTTAAGTCCTGGAAGGCAGATACGGGGACTATGAGAAAGAAGACCCTGGGCCCACTGCAGGAGAGGATCTGGTTAGAGACCATCTTAGGAACCTGAACGAGCACAAGTCCATGAGACCTGAGGAAACCCATCAGCAGGTCCTGAAGGAGCTGGCGAATGAAGTTGCTAAGCCACTGTCCATCATATTTGAAAAATCATGGCACTCAGGTGAAGTTCCCGACAACTGGAAAAAGGGAAATCTAACCCCCATTTTCAAGAAGGGGAAAATGGAAGACCCAGGGAACTACAGATTATTCAGCCTCACCTCTGTGCCTGGCAAAATCTTAGAGCAGATTCTCCTGGAAGACATGCTAAGCCACACGGAAAACAACAAGGTGGTCAGTGACAGCCAGCATGGCTTCACTAAGGCGAAATCCTGCCTGAACAATTTGGTGGCCATCTATGATGGGGCTATGGAACTGATGGACAGGGGTAGAGCAGGTGATGTCATCTACCTGGACTTGTGCAAGGTATGACACTATGCCACATGACATCTTTGTCTCCAAACTGGAGAAATCAATTTGACAGATGGACCACTCAGTGGATAAAGAATTGGCTGGATAGCCACACGCCAAGTATTGCAGTCAACAGCTCAATGTCCAACTGGAGACGGGTCATGAGTTGCATCCCTCAGGGGTCAGTGTTGGGACCCATCCTGTTCAAAATCTTCCTGGCAAAATGGACAATGGGATTGAGTGCGCCCTCAGCAAGTTTGCCAATGACACCAAGCTGTGTGGTTCGGTTGATGCTGAAGGGAAGAGATGCCATCCAGAAGGACCTTGACATGCTTGTAAGATGGGCTGACGCCAACCTCATGATGTTCAACCAAGACAAGGTTGAGGGAGGTGATCCTTCCTCTCTACTCTGCTCTCGTAAGACCACAATTTGGAGTACTGTATGCAGTTCTGGTGTCCTCAACATAGGGACATGGGGCTGTTGCAGCAAGCCCACAGGAGTGAGGTCCACAAGGATGATCAGGGGGCTGAAGCACCTTCTGCATGAAGGCAGGCTAAGAAAGTCAGGCTGTTCAGCCGGGAGAAGAGAAGGCTGTGTGGAAACCCCAAAGCAGCCTTCCAGTATCTAAAGGGGGCCTACAAGGATGCTGGGGAGGGACTCTTCATTAGGGACTGTGGCGATGGGATTAAACTTATACAGGGGAAGTTCAGGTTAGATATAAGGAAGAAGTTCCTTACTGTGAGTGTGGTGAGGCACCGAAACAGGTTGCCCAGGGAAGTTGTGAATGCTCCATCCCTGGAAGTGTTAAAAGCCAGGTTGGACAGAGCCTTGGTTGACGTGGTCTAGTGTGAGGTGTCTCTGCCCATGGCGGGGGGGGGTGGAACTAGATTATCTGAAGATCCTTTCCAACCCAAACCATTTTATGATTCTATGATCTGAAGCTTCAACAGATATAAATGACAGCATCCAGCTGCTGAACATGAAAATCTGTTCCATAATTAGACAAGCATGTTCTTTAGTTTGTTTAGTATTGATTACACCTACAAAGCCACTGCCTGTTTCACTTTCACTTCTGCTCTGACAGCAGATGGCCAACATAGGCTCCTTCCCCTACATCTGACTTCACCTTTAGCTGGCCTAAAAGAAACTGCAACAAAAGTAGAGTTCAGTGACAACTGCTAACAGCCTCCATACACTCAAACAAGAACATGCACATTACACATGTGTTCTGAAGACCGTTCTTTCACTAATAAGACTCAATTTTGCCACCCTTAGTCAAAAATTTTCCCAGAAGACACCCTTCCCAGATTCCTACATCCTTCTCCTGCCAGGCAGGTCATCAGGACTTTTGCTATTTACATTTAGCTTCCCTATCCCACTAAAAAGTTTATTAAGTTGCACCTATTGGTACTTTACAGTAGCTGAACTCAAAGCTACTTACCTCATCATACATAAATTGAAGAGTGAGTGCAGATTTGCCCACGCCTCCACTGCCAACCATAATTACTTTATGGAGGGCCAAGGAACTCTGGTTCTTGCTCTTGCTGGCAGCCATTGTCCTGCTTGCCACAGATGAAGTGCCAGGCAACAAATCCAATCTGCAGACAGAAGAAATAGTCGCCATTCAAGACACTGGTGACATCATGGCAGCATGAAGGTAAAGCATCTCACTAGCCTGAAAGATCCGGTTAAAACCCTGGCTAGCAAGTCTGAAGAAAGGGTCATTTCAACACACTGGCAATCAAACCACATTACTGATGTCTCAAGTATCAGTGGGACAAGGTATTAGAACAAATAGCTTCTATTAATTACAACAATACTATTAATAGAAGTACCAAAAGTTTCTCAAAGCAGCTACTACCTGAGCAAAATAATCTTATTTGTAAACCCATGCTACATGGCTGCTATCTAGAACAGTTTACAAAGGGGGGGAAAAAAATGGGGAAAAAACCCCAAACAAAACACACTCTCAAACATGAAATTAAGGGGTTCTTACTGTTCTTGTTAGAAGGCTTTACACATCTTAATATATTTCTTTAATGTTGGTGCACCTTAGTTTCAATCAGGAAGCAGAGCTATACCTTTGGTCTGCTAACAGGTAGAAAGGTTACTTTTGATATCTTCTCTATATGGGCTAAAAAAAAAAAAGCAGAGACAGACAGTAAATTCTGGTAGGAACAAGTTGCAAAAGCTTCCAGCAGAAAGTCTTATGACATGGCACTAGCACTTATTTTATACTCTTTCTGCCTTTTGATGTTGCAAATCTAATTTGCTTTGGGGCGTGGGGGGTGGGGAATCCCACTTTACTCAAGAAATGCTTAATTCCTGTTCTCCTGGTGTTACAAAGCCATGAAAGAGTAAGCTTCAATAAACAAGTACTAGTAAATAAGCTTTTGTTTGTGTTATGCAAACAGTAATTAAGTGCTTAAGACATCTTAAAAGTAATACACTGAGGACAAAACCAGAAGAAATGACCAATACAAAAATATGGTATTACTTGTCAGGATTCCCACACAAAAAAAACCCTACAATGGTATTCCGGAGATATGATGGTTTTAAGGGGGATGCTAAGATAGCAACACTCATCCTCACAGCAGGACAACCAAGAGCCCCAGCTGTTTGCATTGTGGCAGAGTAGAGTAAGAAGAACAGCAGATCGTTCAGGAAACATCACTATCAGAACACTATCAGAAGCAGCTGTATCAGCCTTGATTTACAGCAGCACCCATTATTCCAGAAGTGCAGAAGTAAGAGGCCTACAAGGAGTCCCAAATTTTCCTTGACATGATCACTTCAGAATTACAGTAGCACTGCCATACCACTTCACCACATTCTACCAGATAGAAATACAAGACCTACAGCAGAAGTAGTATACTGGAAAAAACTTCAGGATAACTGTCTGCCCTAAATAAAATTAACTAGAGACTAAAGAATTCACAACCTACAAACACACCATACTTAGCCTGGAAGGGACCTTTGGATGCTGTCCCATCCAAACCTCTCCCTTAAAGCAGTTTTCTTCAAGCAGTCCAGTTTGTGTGCCTTGTATTTTGAGGTTCATGATTCCCTGACCAATCTAGGCAACCTGCCTTGGGGTACAATTATGGTGAAGATCCTTCCCCCATGTCATGACTTGATGCTCTCAAAAGCAACAAATCAAAACCTAAGCTCTTTTTTGTTCTTCTACATAGCAGTCAACATGTCAACAATTAAGAAGTGCCCTCAGGACAGCATTTTCAAACATCTAAGTTGTAGTATTTTTCCATGCAGAGTTCTTTTTACTCACACCTGTTCGTTACACACATTTAGCAGAGTAATGCAAATTTATAATCTTTAAGTATTCATTCTGGGATAAACACTGGTAAGTAAAGACAGGTATTTTCCTCTGGTAATCTTCCATATCATGCTATACATCAGCTCCCTCATCCAGGACACATCTTTGTCCAAAAATTGGATATGACAACTCCTACTTCTCAAAGATTTTCCCCGTACAGCACAAAAACATTTGTGCTGGGGACAGTGAACTCTGCTTTTACCATAGTGTCGTGGTTTAAGTCTAGCTGTAACTCACAACGCTTATT
>JAOEHY010037353.1:0-29941 GCA_025447955.1 Psilopsiagon aurifrons | reverse complement strand
AAAGTCAAAAACACAGCACTGCACCAGCTACTGAGAAGGAGAAAAATGACTGCTACTGCTGAACCCAGGACAGTATCTACCCCTTATTCCATACCATTCACTTCATGCTCAGATCCCACTTTTTCAATATACTATCACTCTTATATATATATACATACATATATATATAGAGAGATCATTCCTTAGTGCATGGACCAATCCCTATAAAGCCGCTGAGTCCATCAGGGCCATGATGTTGGGCTCCATCTTGTAACAGTCTTTCAGAGCAGGAGAGGCTGTGTGCAGTGTTCACACTCATGAATAACCTGGGCGAGTGTCCATTGCTAAGTCCACCCCTCGGTCATGAGTCCATCTGTATGTTGCATCTCTGCCCTGATGGCCTGAAGTGTCATGGGCCCACCAGGCTCAAAATAATTTACTCTCCCCTTCAGCAGTTTCTGCAGCTTGTCGCTGGGGACTCCGTACAGCTGCCTTCTGTCTCTGACGCTTCCAAAGCACTGGAGAGGCTCAGTGCACTAGGTACTCTACCATACTGTCCCACACACCCTGCCACTCTTGGCTGTCCAGCCTTGGGGAAAATCTCTTGGTCCTCTTATATCATTGTCTAACCCCAGACAAGACCCAAATACGGCTCCGCTTAATTTTCAAGATCATACAAAATGGTCATGGGTAAAACACGCAGTGTGTGTGTGCCAACATGGTGATCCCCATCACAGTCAGCAGGCAGGTCTCAAGGACACCCAAAGGCCATTCAAAACCTTCAGAACTTTCAAATGGTGCTGCTGTACTTGTCACTGGGGCTGGTGTAGCTGCTGAGTAGCTACACTGTCTGCTGCAGTTGAAGTTTGAGTAGCTGCTGTACTTGTCGCTGGGGTTGGTGTAGCTGCTGTGCTTGGGATTGGAGTAGCTGCATTATCTGTTATAGTCAGACTCGGAGTAGCTGCTGTCACTAGGGTGTGTGGGAATGTCTCCCTCATAGGCTGACCACCCGAGGAGGGGAAAAAAGATGTGTAATTGCTATGCACTTCTATTATATACCTCTCAAAGTATAGGGGTGGTGACCACACTGGGAATGCAAGCCAGATCAGTTTCATGATCAGTGAGTCCATTGTATTACAAGTCACTATCATAAACTACAGTGAAACAAGAACCTTAGCCCAAGCCCCCCAGCTGATAAGCACTAAGACAGCAAATACCAGCTGTAAGTAAGGTAGGACATGCTGAAACTGTGAGATCAAGAGCAACAACTTTGAGAGCCAATAAATCAGCATTGTGAAGAGTGACTATTAATCCAAAACAATGAATGCTTATCACAAATACGATTAGACACACTCTGGTCAGATCTGTTGTTATCTCAACCCTTTGTGCCCCATGTTGGGTGCCAAAAAGAACTGTCCTGGTAAAAACATCGGTGTTATCAGTGCTGTTCCCAGGCTGAAAGTCAAAAACACAGCACTGCACCAGCTACTACGAAGGAGAAAAATGACTGCTACTGCTGAACGCAGGAAAGCATTGAAACCCAGCATATAGAGTTTCTTTTCCAAGATGATTTTGCATTGATGAGATGTGACATAAGTAAAAAATTAAAAAACAAAGTAAAATTAATTTGAAAATCTAACCTTAGTTAGCAATACTGTATAGCATCTGAAGTCCCATTTTAAACAGGTAGAATATTGTCTCTGTTGGGTGGAACCAAGCTATCTCATGCATGAAGACTTTTCCGATTCAGTTAATGGTTGTACACCATAATGAGTGTGGCTCTTGGCTGTCAGGTTAGAGAAAGATTAAACAGCAAGTTTTTCTGGGTTTAGGTTAGTTTTTGAATAATGTGCTAAAATTGTTGTTTGTCACTGTTTTACCTAGCAAAAGTCAGAGCGAAGTTTGAAAAATGCTATAGTCAGAACAGTTGCTTTCTGTCAAGGGTTCTTGTATCGACTCCATGGTTTGATAGTTCAGCCTTCCATTTGATTACTAATGGCAGTTTGTTCCAGTGCACTTCAAAAATGTCCTATCCCTAAAAAAAAAAGAATAAATGAACAAAAATTTATGACTGTTTCTCTGCCTAACCAATTAACGACATCAATAAAGCTTTTCTGGGTAATGAGTAACATCTATGTATAAAACTGTCTGTATGTCTTACCACTGACATCAGACAAACTTCCCAAGCATTTTTTCCTAGCCTGCCTTTCCTGTATTGCTTTTGAGCTTAGGATTTTTTTTTTCCTCTACAAACCAGTCAGTTATTTACAGTGATGGATGTTTCTAATCATTTATTTGTGTGTAGTAAGCTAAAAATTTTAAACCAATCCCCCACTTTTCTTTGTATCCCAAATGGAAGTATTTTGGTTTTCCTGGAGCTGTAATTGATTTCTTGAATGTCTTGTTACAATGCACATCGTGAGATTTCAAACTAAAGGAAAGCCTGTACAATTCCCTTTCAAACAGCTAGAAGTATTAGTCTTGACTATCATAAGAACATGCTCAATATCAAGCCTCAGGTTGTTTATAGACCCTCTTTTGAACTTAAGTTTGCCTGCTCCTTGTAATAATGCTTCTGTCAACATGGATTTCCTAACAAGGGTAATCTGTAACAGAAGAGTAGCTTGAAGCTTTCATTGCAAATTGCACATGCACCATCACAGTTCATTTGTGCCTAATATAGCTTCAGGTTTTCATTTTACTCGTACAATTTGCTTACCTGTACTCATCTCAAATCTTTAATGCCAACAAAGTAGGGAAGAGAGTATTAAAGACATGCAAGGTCTTTTCCTTTTGCATTCATAAAAGCACAAGGCTCTCCAGCACCATCAGTGATGTTTGTGGCATATGCTGAGAGAGGCGGGACAGTTTTTTCTACAGTAAATTTCAAAATAAATTCTTTTTTTCCAAAAATCCTGTTAGTGTTTCCAGTAACAAAAAAAAAAAAAATCTGTGCAAACTATAGGCTTAGTCCATTAGACCACAACTCTTTTCTACTGTTTTTTGAAGTACACATGTGTACAAGACAGGGTTATTATTATCTATACATTTGCTTATGAAGAAGTTACTATTGCCTTAGCTTTGCAGTCTTGTAAAGGCATTAGGAATATCTAGCTTGCAGCCAGTCTTCAAATAGCAAGCCACAAGATACGGTAATCTAACTGTGTGATACTGGAAAAGTGCATGTCTCTGCCCTCTCCATTATTTATTTCCTGTTTGTAACTTATTCTCCAAAATTGGTTTTGCACATGAAAATTCTTTGGCCTGAAGAATTTTCCTGCAAGCATTCTGATGAGAAGGAATAAAGGTGGTGTAGGGTAAATTTTCTTTACAAGTCCTCATCAGAGGAGTCAGGACATGACAGAGGAATGTGAATATTTTTAGCTGCATCATGGCTCTGAGTTCAGGAGAAGATTTTCTTTCTTCAAAGGGAGGAAGGGCTTCCACATTTGTTTATTTTAAAATACATGCTTGAGTTTTTCTGACAAACCTATTTGGATTGTACCAGGAATCAAGAAGAAGCTTGCAACTCAGTATAGAAGAGGAAAGTATGGAAGAAGACTCTCTTAGCGATGATTATGACTCTGTTGAAGAAGATGTGTTTTCAGAGCCATCTTCCCCAGAGGAAACAGTTACAAGCTTTGGAGGTCTTCAGCTACGTAGCAGTAAATCACTGCAGAAAGAAGCTTCTGAACGTTGGGATGCTGGGGGATGTTCTGGCCTCGATTCTGGCACCCTTACTGTGTTGGAGTTCAGCCAGGATCAAAGTAGTAAGTCTGTGTATTATACACTACCACAGTACTAAAATAATAATTCTTTGAGAGCATTACTTTTAAGGGAATTGCTGCTGGTTAGTCATAAATGGTTACTTGATGCTCTCATGAACCATTGTTTTTATCTTCTGATTTGGGAGACTTGAATCCTCTTAGTACTGGAGTAAGAAATTTTTTGCAGAGAAAAAGATATAGCCCACTTTGTACTCTGGGTGCTGGATGCTTGCTGTCATAACATGTGCTATTCATCCCTCATGAGAGATGTAGTAATTTGAGAAAGCAAATCAATTTGGCTGTCTGCCACTTCCTTTTGTCAGGTTTTCTCCTTTAGAGATCTCAATGTGCAAACTCCAAACCAGTCACTAGATCTCAAAAATTGTTTAAAAACCCCCCATCTTGTTAAAGGTAGAATGTTCAGGCAGAAACCAAATCTTGACCTGCATTCAGTATTTCTCAAACTTCCATCCCCCTCATTTCGGGTACATTCATGCATTTTGGTTTGGGTTTGGTTTGGGGTTTGGGCTGTTGTATTTTTTTCCTTATCCACAGTTAATTGTTTAACTTAAGAGGAGCAATCTTTAAATACATTGAGAAAAGGAGTGTTCCTCTGAGTAACATAGAGGTGAGTGGAGTATGAATGTGGACGGGAGACAGAAGAAGAGATAGGAACAAGGGATGGAACAGCAGTGAGAATAACATCTTTGGGAGCATACATGATTTTTTTTTCCATAGAGATTTCAAAGCTGTGATGCAGATGAACTACACCAGGCAGCCCTCTCCCCCTTGAAACTTCTAAATGTGACAACATTTTAGTCTTTATTTAAGACTTCTTTTTTACTTTTGCTTTTCTTAACAGTAATGCAGGTAAATACATGGTACAGATAAGAGCTATTTGTAACGTATAACAATATAGTTTATTTTGTTTCACTAAGTCTGTGCAAGCCTTGCATATGTACTTCTATATCAATGGAACAGTGTCAATGAAAGATAGAAAGGATGGAGGTTATCACTTTAACTATGCCAGCATAACTAAATAGGCAACATGTTAGCAGTGAAGATCCAGTAAGTTTTCCCTGGCTGGCTGCTCCTAAATATCTCTGAAGTTGATTTTTCTGTTCCTTATTGCAGAAGTGAAGCCACAACGAGTTCTCTCAGCAAAAAGAAAAGATAATGCTGAAATGTACATTCCTGTCAGACCAGTCATGGTGAAAAATAAAATAATGCGGCCATTCTCTGCTGATTTCTTCCACCAGGGAAAAAGACATGAGAAAAACTGTTCTAGTAAGAAATAAGAATATGTAATGTCAATCAGCAGAGCTTTTGTGCATTTTTGCCTTCTGGCTCAGATGTAATTTGAGCATGCATCTGTTACGTGATTTTTCTTAGCTGTTGTAATCTTTTTTTGTGTGTGGTTTTTGTTGTTGTTTTCACCACCTGGAGTGTTTTGTCTCAAGTAAAATTGTGAGAAAGTCCAGAGCCTATATGTTTTTGTCTTCTTCTCTTCTTCCACAGCATAAGAATTTTTCCTCTTCCTTTCAGTCTTTGTGCTTGCTCTGGTTTTCCCACTTCCCTCATGGAGATCTGTTCCCTGTGGTATTAACAGAAATATGACTTCTCAAAATCAGCAGTTGATACTTTGGAAGATTTTAACACAATGCATTTGTAGCAATAAAGGCCTAGTTTTACATGGCATAGCAAAATGAGTTCTCTTGCTGCTTGGTACTGTACTTGAATTGCACCTTGAACACTGCAGGTCAGTCTCCAGTGCTGGTTAGGTGAGCTGGTATCTAATACTGTACTGGAAAATGTTTCTCCCGGACTGGAAAACACCATTTTGAAGGCACTGCTGCTTATTCTAGAAATCTGCTGCTCAGGTGTGGTCTTTACTTGGGATTAAAAAAAAAAAATCAAAACCAATAAACTCCCAAATCTAGGGCCTGAAATCATGGCTGCAGTTCTTATTTCACCGCAGTCCTTAACTGAACAATTCTGATGAACTTGATTTTTGAAAGGTCTGTGATAAAGTTTTGGGACTTACCATACTCTGTGGTTAATATAGTTCTTTTCAAAGAAGCATAACACAGATGTGTCCCAAGAAAGCAGTAAAACTAATGATTTTGAAAAGTCAGGATACTAGTTTCTTAATTGGCAGAAAATGAAATTGAGGAAAAGCAGCTAATTCCTTCAGGCTTCGGAATTAATCTTTGTGGCTTGAGACCCTCATCCACCATCTGTCTGAGCAGATGCTTGCTTTGACCACTTTCCAAAGATGTGCATAGCATTTTCTCATTCTAATCGTGCTTGTTAGAAACATTTCTGTCCAGCCAGCACCTTAAATCCTTAAATTAATTTCGTTTAAGGGGGATTGGTAGAGAAAAATAAAAAGGACTATATTTTGTCCTTATATTTTCAGAGATGACTAATACTTGTTCAGAGTTTTTATGAATGTGGATGACATATGGCCTAAAGAGTGTGAATGCATGCAAGTCTCTATTCAGTTTTAATTCCTGTCTTTCCAAGGTAGTCTTCACGTTACTAGCTTCCACTGCCATTTTACTCTCCTGCTTAGTAAATCTCACTGCAGCATTATGAGCACGCTTGCTTGTCAGCCAGTTCTTCAATATTTTTGCTTGATCTAAATGTCTTTATAGATTCTGTCCCTTTTCTTCCCTTGACTTTGGAAGTCCTTGAATATAACCACTGTGCCACACTTTTCGTCCAATCTGGGATCCTCTATTGTTAAATTTTATTTCCTTTCTTTTAAATCTGTTTATAGGCTGTGACATTTCTGTTTCTCCATGATTGCTTGGAAGATTGGGATGCGTATGGGCATTCTGATGACTACTTTAGTAATAAGGTCATTTGTTTTGCCTTGCAAATAGCAACTCCTGACTCTCCTTGCTTTGCTGGAAGACTCTCTGGATTCCTCCAAAATAGCTGAACATGCCAGTTACACTGAAAAATTCTGATGTGCTGAAATTACATATACTTCTTTTTCAATGGACCGTTACAAGGCATTTCCATTAAATACCAGAACAGAGCGAGTTCAAAATATTCTTAAAGCTTAAAGATTATGTTTTTTTTGCTTGTCAGTTTTCCTGCTCTTAAGATACTGTTTCAGGTGTTGTCTGAAGTAGGTCTGAACTGGAATCTTAATATAAAAACAAATTGGAGCAATGCAGCCTTGCTTGGAATGGTTACAGGCTGCTAGCAAAGCCCTGTGTCAGTAACTGAACTGAATCTTTCAAATGTATGCTGTTTTAATGATCCATACTTGTGCTTCCAGACAAATGAATATTCCTTCCTTCTTTTGGTGGCAGGACCCTTAAGTCGACCAGAAATCCCACTTTCTGCAACTCGAAAGAGCATGTGTGAGAAGGATCCTGCTCTCTCAGTTTCAGCTGTGATTAAAGCAATGCAAATTGAAAATGAAGTCTTGCAGAGAGATCTGCAAGGGCAGATGTTTTCCACAAGCCCTCAGAAGGTATGGCAAAATATAGAAGAGGGCTGTTTGATCAAGTAGCAAACCTCCCATAAGTTACTATCTCTTACAATTAAGATTGTGTATGAATGAATGGTGATGCCTCTACAGTGTAATTGAATTTGTATTATTCTTCCATAGGGCGGTTTTCTTTAATCTGCTTCCTCAGGATAGTATCTCACAGCTCTCTCTTGATTTCAGGGATCATTGAGCCACAGATATACCAGTCATGTGATATGTTTGTACAGTGAAATGCACAGCTGCATGCATGCCTGGTTGGGCCATTTTTGTTCTGGAAGCTTCTGAAACAAGATAATATGTGATTTCCATACCAATAAATCCTGTCTTCCTACTGGACTCATTAATATGGTCACTGTTCCCTGTTAATACATACTCTGCTTTTGGAGCAGAGCTGTCATGTGCGCTGTTGGCTCCTAGTGAGGAGGGGCTAGTATGGGTTTTCTGCATCAGTGCATGTACATCTCTTATCTCCAACAACCACATTTAAAAATAATTAAAACCTCATCTTATAAACAAGGAAATCAACAAAAATCCATCCCTTTCTTATTCAGGTCAGACCATTATTCCTCGTTAATCTAAAGAATAAGGAGGTTTGTGTTGACAATCCTAGCTTTAACTTTGAACATAACCAATAATTAAGTTTTAACAGAGAAAGAAAGTACATAAAGAAATTTTAGCAAAACCCAAGATTTACAAAACTGTCTGTTAAGGATAGTATTCATGGATTCAAAGTCTGCTTCCGGTTTGGTGTTTAGAAGGCTGATTTTACTAGGAAGGAAAAGAGAGATGCCTTGACGCTCATGGAATTCTTCATTTGAATTCTGAGAGTTTCCAAGACAGCTAACTCCTGTAGCCTAAGCTGCTGCTTCCTGAGATTGTGAGTTGGTGCCGTGATAAATACATATCTGCTGTCGTTGCTGAGCCAGCATTAAGTTTCTGGGGAGTTTTGGTTAGGAGCAGAGGTGAAAATGTTCTTTTACTATAGGTAAGTACATCTGATTTCACCATTTAGATCAACTTTACAATCATTTCTCTTGTTTTTGAGATGTTTATGGCTTTGTGATCAAGAGAACAAATTTTATTGAATATTCTCACATAATGCATCTTCTGCTAATACTGTTGTGCTTAAACAAGAAATAATGAAATAACACTTAAAATAGTTGTAATTTTACCCTGACACTTGAGATGGAGTTTCAAAAACAAACTGGGAGTTCTAAGTCTTAAAGCTGACCTGAATGATCCTCCAAAAGTAATTTAATTTTGCTTACCCAATTAAGGGATTGTGGAACTTGGGCTTTGATATTTAATTGTATAACAATGCAGAATTCTTAATACTAAAAAACTAATGAACTTCTAAGCATTTTAAAGTTCCTTACTCTTCAAAAATTATAGAAATGGAAGTGACCCGAGAGCAGAAGGACTGCTCTTCCTCTCTGACTAGTTGTTCACTGTGCTGTGTATTCTGTCTCTGACAGAAGCTACTAGGAATTTTTTAGGAAAAATAACAAAGGGAGGAGCATGCACACTTGGGTATGGGCAGAGAAAGAGCCCAGAGCATTGTAAGATCTTCACAACTTTCCCTGTGTTTCCTTTTTGATAGTCACTGATAGTTCTATATTTAAAAATTAAGTCAAGATTTTATTATTCTAATAAAACTGAGCTTTTTGAGGTTTAAAAGTCTTTATGATCCTATTTTGGAGAAGGGAAGAGTTCAGGCAGATCTGTGCCAAAGCTTTGGCCAATGCAGAGTCCTACCATATTTGTATGATGAAATTTCAGACATAGAATCATAGAATCATAAAATAGTTAGGGGTGGAAAGGACCTTAAGATCATCTAGTTCCAACCCCCCTGCCATGGGCAGGGACCCCTCACACTAAACCATGCCACCCAAGGCTCTGTCCAACCTGGCCCTGAACACCGCCAGTGATGGAGCATTCACAACTTCCCTGGGCAACCCATTCCAGTGCCTCACCACCCTCACAGTAAAGAATTTTTTCCTTATATCCAATCTAAACTTCCCCTGTTTAAGTTTGAACCCATTACCCCTTGTCCTGTCACTACAGTTCCTAATGAAGAGTCCCTCTTCAGCATTCTTGTAGTCCCCCTTCAGATACTGGAAGGCTGCTATGAGGTCTCCACACAGCTCTTCTCCAGGCTGAACAGCCCCAACTTTCTCATCCTGTCTTCATATGAGAGCTGCTCATGCTTGTGGCCATTCTCTTCCAGCAGCTCCATGTCCTTATACTGAGAACACCAGAATTGTACACAGTACTCCAAGTGAGGTCTCACAAGAGAAACATACATACTATTCAATATATATATGTATATATATATATTGAATAGTTATCAGGGAATGCTTTCATGTTACTCTTATTCCAAAGATCAAGCTCCAAACTCAAGTCTTTCATTACAAATTGAGACTAATTCTGTTAAATGTGCTTTAACGAAGTATAGTTACAAATTAGCTAAGGTTAGCTGAAACCAGAGCTGGGCCCAAGCTCTTAATTATTCCAGAGATGCAGATTGATACTCACTGATATGTAGAGAACAGTGTGGATGAAGCATGTTCATCTTTTTTTCCTTAGAAGAAGTTTTCTGTTTCATCTGTTGTTTCTGCAATGGGTGAACCTGAATTAAAAAGCCAGATAAAGATTGACATCAAAGAAGCTGTTGAGAGAATTTGTTCTTCTGAAACCAGGTATATATATATTTCTTTTAAGGCTAGCTTCCTGTTTTGAAGAGGTATTTTTCAGTATACCCCCAGGTGTAGTGTAGTGCCACTACACCTGATAATCTTCAAATACCTGAGACATCATGCAAGTGGTATCAAATTAGGGAGAAATTTCCAGCCTTGGGTCAGTCTCTGTGGATTAGGGAATTGCCAGCACCTTTGTTTTTATATTACCAATGTACTACTTTCTCAGGCTGCCTCAGAACCAGCTGAGAACTAGAGCCCAGTCTTTTAACCAAATTATCTAGGGTGGGATGCCACAACAGTTGTCATTCAGTATAGGGTTATGTGGGATTCTTCTCTGGGGTGTGTGGGTTTATCTTTTCACCTTTGAACCAACTAAACTTTTTCTGAAGAACACAAGAATTATGAGGAAGTAACACAGAATATGTATGTTTTAGACAACAGAAGAAACATACAGAAGTCCTTCAAGAGCCTGAGCACAATTCTGCCTGTGACAATGCTATATTCCTGTCTGATGACAAATCCATGTTGGGAGTGAAGGTTTGTATATATATGTACCATAAGTGATGCTTCCCGGTATTACTGAAACGTTGGGATGATTCAATCAACAGACTGAATGATGTGTATTCCACCAGTTCTGCCCAGTGTCAACTAATAAACCTATGGCAGTGTAAGAGAAGAGAATTTATCACTGTTCCTTTGTTCATCAAAATGACAAAAGAATAGAAGAACAGTGAGCTTTTTTCTCCTTGGGATTCCTAAGAGGGCGATCGTTCCTTTCCCTTAGCCTGCCATAGATTTATTAACTGATGTGGGACAAAACTGGTGGAGCCTGGATTGAATATCATCCAGATGGCCTTGCGTTTGCAAGCTTTTTTTTCTGATTCATCAGTATTGTAGTCTTATCAGTCTTTATTTTGTTGAACATTTTATTGTTTCGTCACTTATGTTTTTGCCGTATTTCATTTTGTCCCAGATGGCAACCAGTATGGAAATACAAGATGCCATTTATGTGACTATGGAACTTCTTTCTAACTGGGGAAATCCCATAAACGTGGGCCTGAGCAAGGTGGAATTCTTTGATTTATGCAACAAAAAGATATTTGTGTCTCCTCACGATGTGGACATTCGGAATGCTGACAACCCAGGGGATTTGTGCTGCTTGGTCAATAAGAACTTAAATGTAAGACAGCTTGGTCCCGCATGTGAAAATTTCTCATTATAATATTTCCTTAATATCACAAAGTTTTGTGTTTAGAAACATAATTGCTTTTTGAACCTGACTTGCATAACAACTGTCTGATAATTTAAAAAAAACACAAATATTGCTCATTATTAACATGTCCTGCTTTCCTGACCAAGATATTGGTATTCAGATATAATTTTGGTTTAGAACATAATTTGGTTAATTTGCTTGACTTGCTTAACTGAGCAACTGAAGGAGACAGCTTTAACTCTGTCTCCTTATACGTCAACTCTGGTATTAGCTTGGATAGAAGAACACATTCAGTTTTTAAAGCATTGTAATGTAATCATAATATGTGTAGAACAAGATCACAAACATTTAAGGATGTGAAATTTCACATTTTTATGTTATGTCTGCTGATAAATTAAGTAATTCTTGTGATCTGAAGGTATAGAAGCTTCACTGCTAACTTCTTCCAGATGTTTAATGTAAGTAAACACAAGAAGGAAACTTTTTTTTTTTTCCTGTCCCCTTGTTATCCTTTTACCTAGGGAAGGAATCATGGAAGAATAAGAATTTAGTAGTTTTGAGCAAGAGATTAAGAAAAATATGTAACATAGTAAAAGTATTTCATGGCTCTTCTGTGAGAGTGTAAAATGAGGGTACATGAGCAGCTTACGTACTAAAGACAATGGGCAAAAGACAGTAAGTGGTATGAAATTCTAATATTACCGAAGAGATAAGCAAATGTCCATAGCACTTGATACAGCCATTATTTCATTTGTGCTGCACATTCACTGTGTGTCCTTTGTCTCCATGGCCCTTGACAGTTAGGTTTAGTATGATTTTAGCAGATAAGGATACTAAATGACTTAGACTATTACAAAATATAAATTCTAACTCATTTCATGCTAGTGATACTTTCTTGCTTGCAAGGTGAATGAGAATGGAACGAGGGAAAAAAATGCACTCTTTCAAAATTTAGTTGAAACTTAGTATCATTTCCAGACAAATATTTTTACTTCAAACATCTTTCTTACTGTCTCTTAGAAAATCATAGTCACAAATACGCATTCTTCTTTATAGGCGGTGCTCCCTGGTAGATGATGCTCAGTAGTAGTAGTAGTAGTAACTCTCAAACCTTAGATAATTGTAAATTATGTAGTAATGGATTCATTAAGTCATTATAAACCTGTTATTCTCAGGATATCTCATATATTCATACGCACCATTATTCTTAAGCAATGAGGTTTATATTTCAATTATTTATATATTCCTTTGATTTGTGACGCTGTACTCTCTTTCAAAGCTGGAAAGATATTGCATCAGAGAAGGTGCAATCTGAAGAGGGAATATGATCTTAGAATGTGGATATGTGGTAATTGAACTGCAGATGCCTTCAGCAGTCAAAGCAGGATTTCCAGTTTGTGTACATTTCAGATCATACAGGAAAGCTTTTGGGTGCATTAGAAAAACCAACAAATTAATGAATCTCCAAGGAACTAATATTTTCAACAGAATGAAAACTTAACATGAAAACTTATTTTATAGAAAACTCATTTTACCACTGCTGAAACACTTCCATCTTTGATCATTTAGGTGTACATTCTCTGAGAATAGACATACTTGTATTGAAGGTCAGGAATTTTATTTATTTATTAGTTTAGTTATTACCTTTGCAGACTTTTAAGAAGAGCACTTAAATTGGTTTCTCCCTTGTAGTTTATGATATGCTGTAACAGAAAAAAAATGTCTGGCAGACCATCAAGTGCTCTCAATGGAGGAAATAATGCTTAATAAGACATAGGTTAGGCATTTCATTGTAATTGTTTTCCATAGATCTTTTTGATTCTTATATTCATGTACAGCTCTTGTAAGCCTTAGCATAACAAGGACAAATAACTGTAATTCTAGAAATATCTAACAATATATTTCTTCACAATGGTGAACCTTCAAACCCACATCATTTCTCTTCACAGTGCTTGAGCCTTCCTTTACTTTCCATCATGTATACCTTCAGTGCCCACACAAGCAGTGTCTTGGCCCATTCTCATACAACATCTAGGACCAATAGTTCCCACCTTCACTTTTTTTTCCCTTAATACTGTTCAAAATGTAATTCCTACTCCTGACATATTGGGTTCACCCTGAGGGTTCCAAGAACTTTTGGGCTAGATTTTTCAGTGCTAGCTGCAGAGACAGTAACTTCAGACTCAAGTACATCATATGAAGGCAAAGACATCACCATCACTCTTAGTGATAAAAGGCAAGAGTCCTCCACAGTCTCAAGTTTGAGCATGGATTCATCATTCTTCAGGTTTTGGTGTCAGATCTTTTGACAGGCTGACAGAGACTGTAACACCTGTGAGTTTATGTATCCTCAGTCCTAGGCAGTTATTCCCACTATCAGATAAACAAAATGATCTCTACAGCTGCCTCTCACTCAAGATACTTGGCCTAGCTCTGATATGCATTCTATTGTTTGAAAGATCATGTGCAACTTTACAGAGAAGCTAGTGAAAAGCATGAACAGGTCTCTCCAGGGTCTTTTGTGGTGCTAAATCTGGCACTATTACAGTACATACCAGAACCTATTGATTTTTCTTGCATCAGGTCCTGACCTGAGAAGTGCGGACATAGATCCCCATCAGATGTCATCTGCTGGTGGGAAATGGTTTTTTAATCATTCTTGTTCATGCTGTGACTTCAGTGACATGAACTAGCTTTGAAGTTGTTCTGGAATTGGGTTCACACTGGTTTGAGGACTATCCTTCATTTCTTTGATGTTTAAAGGCTCATTTCTGGTTTTATATAGAAAGGATTAAACCTATCTGGCAATCTTTCGGCTGTTTATGCCTAAAACTGACATTCAAAACAACAACAGTTTCCCAAACTTTTTGAGAGGCCTTTGGGGCAGAGACTTTGTGAACCATCAGAGTTTGGAACACAAAGATCACCACTCTGAGAAGTGTATCTGTTCATGATATCTTTGAACAGACTGGCAGAGCTCTGCCCTTACCATCATTAGGCACATATCTGAAGTACTCGGTAGAAAAGTTTTGTAGTTATTGCCTTCAGGAAAAACTGAGTCTCACTTCAAAGTGAAAAGATGCGGAAAAGTAATGACTTTTTATACCTACTTTGTGACCATATGTACTGTGTAGCCTTGAAAGGGAGCTAATTTATCTGCTAATCTCAAATGACTGAATGTCACCTGTATATGTGTTTACTTTTTGCCCTCATTCATCTCTGTTTTGGGGTAACATTTGACATCAGGTATATTAATACTCAACATTTTGATTCTGAAACTCTTTACTTCTTGCTTCTTTCTGAGCTGCCATGCATCCTTTTCTCCAGTTTCTGAACATGTAGAGATAGCATTTCTGAGCAATGTCCACAATTAGGCATTCTTTGGTATTTTTAAATGTGTTGTTTGTCAGTTATTTGTAAACTCATTTTGCAAGTTTCTGTGATAGCATAGAAAATTTCAAGTCCTATATAAAGCTCTGAGGCATAGATCTGTAAATGAAATTAGTTGTCTTCAAAGCCTAATAAAAATAGAGGCATTGAAATAAAATTCTGTAAGATTCCCCTCTTTAGAGGGCAAACAGAAGTGTAAGCACTTTAAGAAATTGCAAAATGATTATACAGTATGTATTGTGCTCAGTGATCCCCTCTGGTGCCTGCAAAGCTGATTAATTTGATTAAAATAAACTGGGCTTGCTCTGACCCTGCAGTTACAAAGCATGGCAGACGGCCTGTCATCTGTGAGTGTGCAGATGTCTTACTGGCACAGCAAGCAGCTAACCTTTATCTAATTGTCAGGTTGTTGTGGGCTGTCTTACAGTCAGGAGAGTCGGATTTACTGTTTGGAAATGAGGTTAAGATTTTGCTCTTAATGTAGTAGATTTTATTAAATGATTACTCTTCTAATCTGTATATATATTTTTCTGTGGGGTGGCGAGTTAATTAAAACATCCTGCTTTAGTAGGAAGAGTATTAGTGACAGTCTGTACGTGCTTTTAGATCACGAAGGAAAGCTTCCTTTGGATGTGCCCTTTCCATCCACCCGTCCAACTTTACTTTGTGATCCGCAATCTCACCCGGTCACATGACTTCGGTATATCCAAGATCAAGATTTGGAATTACAACACAACAGCTCCCAGTGTAAGTAGCCTCTTCTCAACTCCTCTGTATGTACACTCTGCCTTGTCTAGGGAAATTGGTTTGATCTTCTTTCCAAATGGGTGAAATAAGTGTAGATACTGTTTTCTCTAATAATAGAGAGCTAGGAGGTGTCCAGGTCTGCTGTGAAATTTGCTTTTGTCTTGACTGTAAGTGGTAGCAGTGTAAGTGTTGATGTTTTCATAGGCACAATGAGCATTTTCTTTCGAAGCTATTAAAGGTCTCGACCTAATAAAAGGCTTCCACGTTCTGTCACTTAATTCTTTATTAAGGCAAATGCATCTTCATATTCAGGACTTTCAGTTGTTTTATAACAATATGTTGTTGTTTAACATCCATAAATATATATTTTCTCATGTATGTAAGTGTAAATAGGCTGACTATTGCTTGATTTCAAATTTGTCACTTTAGTTAGAATCATAGGATGGTTTGGTTTGGAAGGGACCTTAAAGATCGTCTAGTTCCAACCCTCCTGCTGTTGCCAGGGACAACTAAAAAGTATGCTACCTCTGTGTTCATAATAAAGCAAGTAATCTACTGTTGCAAGAGAGACATCTCATGGCAGATGGTCTCTTGTTTGTGTGTTTGAATGTCACTGTGAAAATTATTCTTGTTTGTACACTGCAATGTTAAGAAAAAAATCCCAGGTACTGGATCAAAGAGGATTTGCTGTCCTGGATTATAAATAAGAGGCTTTATTGCTCTGGTTTTGCTCTTATCCCTGTTCTTATATAAGCACATATGGTAATTTATACATATGGAAATGGTCATGGAAGGGACAGCTTAAACAAGTTTACTATTACATGATTTATATTTGTTTTGTGGAATTTTAATAGCTTTCTCTGTTAAAATGTGGGCTACAGAATGTTCTGTATTATTAGAGAGTATGAAAGGGACTACTGGCTTTGGAGGTAATAGTATGATTTGTTACCAAACCTATTGAATACAATGCAGGAAATGCACATAAATGTATTTCTGTGTTTAAAGGCACTGTTTTTTTAATGAACTGCTATAAGGCAAGCTGTAAGCTGTACAATCTGTTAGGGGTATAATCCTATGGATTTTGGTGGCAGTGCAGCAATCTACTGACTAAAGAAATGTCTCATTATCCTTAAGATGAAAGAATAATACATAGTTCTGCCTAATTCTGTAATTTGTCATTAGGAAGTTTTGTCTGAGAAATATGAAACAAAAAATATAATTAGGTAACAATTTTCTTCTGCTAATGTACAGAGCCAGATTTCTGTGTGGTTTTTCTTTTTTGTAAGCATTCTAACCTCCTCCTTTCCCTCAAAAACCACGTGAGAGGTGCCAAAGTGCTTCTTCAAAAAATAAGCAAAAAATTAATTCAAGCCAGTACTTTTGTATGTTTGAGATTTAGTACTTGAGTCTGGAAATAGAAAACATCTGAAGGAAGCTGTAATAGCTGTAAGTCATTGTCATAGGTTCCTTGTTTCATTGAATTACAAGAAAGGTCTCAGAGAATGCTTCGTCTTGCCTTTATTTACTTCAGATAAGGTCTGAGAAAAAGTAGGCAATTTTTAGTCTGCAAGAGGAGATCAAATGTAGGTAAGGGGAGCCAGTTCTTTTCAAGCTTGTCTGAAATATTCAGACATTTTGTAAATAATCGCTACAGTTTTGAAATTACATTCTTATTTCATGCTATTGAAACTTTCTGTAAGATCCAAGATAATATCTATTGCATGTCTTCAGAAATCTCTGAATGGAATTTATACTTAAATGCATGAAGTTCTTAGTTGCTGTCCAATGGGATAATTTTCTTCTTCAAGTGATTGCTTGCATGTGTGTCCCTACTGTATGTATTTTCATGTCTGTTCTCTAGAGTTGGAGATTATTTTCAGTGCTGGACTACCACTGGGGTGTATTGTCTGTAAGGATACAGGTGCTTTGTTCCAGCCGAATTAGGTTTGTAGAAGAACTTTTCTAGTTCTTGACTTCTTTTCCATTGCTCCGTATTTTTCACACTTCTGTGAGAAGTGAGGCAGGAGCAACTTGAAGTCCTCTGTCCAGATGTAATTTGCAGAAAAGTGCCTCTGGTTTTAAGCTTTGTCCTTCATGCATAAATGTCACTGAAATAGCCAGAAATGCCATCCTTGTTGCTTCATTGAAAAACACTGTCCCAGAAGGCAGTCTGTGAGAGATGAAGGTGCAAGCTGGAAAGGAAGATCAAGAAGAATTGTAGAACAGTTTTCACCAAATCTGTCATTTTTTTCCCTCTGGCCTTGATTGTACCTACTTGCTTGTTCTGAGACATTGTGCCATTCTGATTTCTCTTCCAGGAGGCAATAAACTCGCCTTGGATGAAGTATTGAGTATTTGTTTACAGGATGGCTTCTTGATGGAATTACTCATTGAGGAAGGGATTTTTCCAGCCTCTTTATGCTCTAGGAGAGTTAAGCAGTGGTACTAGGAAAACTAACCATTCTGTTAATGTTTCCTACTGCATCTGGTCACTAAGCGACTGGAAGCTCAGAAGAGAGATGGGAAGGAATGAAAAAGAGCAATTCTAGCCTTGTGTCTGTTGAGATCTGTTCATATTCTTCCTCCTTGAGCCTCAGTATCCTTTGAATTTTGGTGCAAAAGATTTTCATTATATTTTACTGGTTCCTTCATTAATAGATTGTTCTGAGCTATCATCTGTTACTAATGTCTGCCCCAGTTCCATCTGTCTCTATTGTCTTAGACACCTCTTTTGCTTCCTGCAGTACCTATCCTAGACATTCCAAAGCATTAGGGAAGGAGAAGTCATTTCCCACTAACTGGAATAGTAATTTTGAAGTGCCTGGCCTTTTTCTGTGCTTGACTGTCCCTCTTTCAGGGACGCCATCTCATTTTGCAGTGTTTTCTCAGTACTGGTGGGTGGAGTGGGATTCATTTCAAAACATTTTGTTCTTAAGAGGTTGCTGATCTTAATTTAAAAAAGATGAAATTGACAAATACTTTACAAAATACAGATGTGTACATTTCTCTGGTTCCATACAGTTTATATCTGTTCTCAGATAAAAATACAGAACTAAGGTTTGAGTATTTCTCAGTAGAGAAACAGCAGTAGAGGCTAGGATATTATGTAGAAATGTTGCAGTTATCCTAAATTCAACTTTGAATATCCAATATCTCTAGCATTTAAGGAGGACGTAGAAAGATGAAGAAAATAACGTTACTGGGACATCCTGATAGTATTTCTCTTCCCTGTCATCATTTCAGGCAAAGCCATGTATGTATTTTTTAATATATATACTTATTGAAGTGTTTTGATTCCAAATTAGGTTAATCTAGTAGTGTCCCTATTCGGGGGGAGAAAAGATTATGTTTTATGTCCAAATGCATTAGTACTAACATATAGCACTTTATGATACTCTAGGAGTAACACAGGCAGTTGTGACATAATGGCCAATTAAACTGGGTTTACAGCTGTTCCCTGAGAAGTTAATGAAGGTTATCTTTTTCTGTCAGGAATGTGTTTTGTACACTCCCTGTGTAGGTCCATATTACATTTTTCACCTCATACATGTTATTATTTGGAAAACAGTAGAATGGAAGCTATAAAGACTTGTAAGCTGTAAAGAATGCATACAGGAGCAAAGAGAAAAATTTAAGTCAGTATTCAAAAACTGACATCCAGGAGATGAGCAAGAGGGATGAAACTGAAACTTCTTACTTTCACAAAAAGCTTCTCAGTTTCCATGAAGATAAGGAAGGAACAGAGAGTTTTTAAAGATTCCGCAAGACGAGCACATTGCCGAACTTTAGAGGGCAGAAAGGTGGTGGATTTTGTCTCATCTGCTATATTTTTTGTCATCAGGGAGATGAGGTTAGATGGAAATGCTAAAGAAGATAGAAAGAACATTAGTTCTTACTGCAGTGGAATGAAAAAATTGGGTTTTAGTGGGTGCCATAGAAAAGCAGAACATGGTGATAAAGTTGTGAGTGGCAGAGCTGTCTGTGGTAAAGGCCTTCTATTTGAAAGGCTAGTTAAGCATTGAAATAAGCGCTCAGGGCAGATTATTTGAAAACTGTTTAAAACCAGATTTCTTCACAATGGTATAGGTTAGTTTACTTTCTTCAGAGGAAAAAGACGGACCAGATGATTTTATTTATTTATTTATTTATAATGTTCTTTCCAGCACTGTATTTCTGTAACTCTTTTTAAGTCTAGTGGCTTTGATCTGAGTGGATGTTTGCTGTGGAACATGTTGTGAAAGTGATGAATCTTAAAGGTGCTGAAGCAAAATGTGCCTCTGAAATTTTTATCCTGATAAATATAGTTACACTTCTTTGCTCAAGCTTTTCTAAATAGTTTAGCCTTCTCAGCCAAAAAGGTTCACAGTAGTGTCCAGAAGGGTTTTTAGTCCTTTTAAAATAAAACCTTAAGTATTCCACAGTATTTTTCATTTGATGGAGCTTTTGATTAAAAAGTAGTCAAAAGCGTGTTAGTGGTCCAGGATGTAATTGTTTTTATCTGTTTATTGATTAAGTATTCAAATGTCAGAGTTTCCGAACAGTGATAATGCTTGAACAGATTGAGATCTTCATACCTCTGTTTTTGTAGGACCTTGATGTTGGAGCAAGAAAGGTGAAGTTATATGTTGATGAGAACCTCGTATTTGATGGTGAATTAGAGAAAGCCTCTGGAGATGTCCTCACTGACCATAGCACTACAATTGACCTTAAAGATCACAAGCAAAATAACTCTGCATATCCTGCAGATGAAACGAAAGAAGTAAATGCACCTGCAGTCACAGAAAAGGAAGCAGAACTACATTTTAAATGCTTACAGTCAGACAGTGCTTCATTAAACTGGAAATCTCTGCCAGAAGAAAATCTTGACCATAGGATGAACTCAGTTAGCTTTACAACGAAAAATTTGTGTGAGGATGATCTGAAACTGTCACCATCTCAAGTCTGTGTAAAAGGCGCCAAAGAGAATGCAACAGTGCAAGCAGTTATAGAGCTTGTTCAGTCTGATGATGAACTTACTTTGAGTGAGCAAATGGAAAAACTAACAGGAAGAAAATTACCTGATTCTACAAGTACACTTCCTTCTTGGTTACAGTCATCTTCCCAAGTAACAGGGAATAATCAAGTTACTTCCAGTAAGCAGAAACCTCCCTGGCTTGCTACAGAACATTGTTCAGGCTTGAGATTTCAAACAGAGTCAGATGGAGTCATGAAAAACTTTTCAAATCTGACTAATGAGGATGTCAAATATCAGAGAAATGACCTGGGAAGATCCAGTAGTAGAAATGGAAATGGAGATGAGAGGTCACAAATGCTAACCAGAAAGGATGATGATGTGGGCATGGACATTTTGGAGCAAGTTTCTAACAAAAATTCCTGCAGTTTACAGTACCCTACAAGTGGAAGGAGAAGTGTCAGATGTGTAAAAAGGGAGGGATTAAACACTGTAAGTCTTGGAGAAGGTGGTTCTGCTCTCAAAGGTAAGAGCTCACAATAACAACCTTAGTGCAACTGCTGGCATGTTTTGCATTTTACAGAAACACAAAATCACTTAGGTGGAAAGAGACCTCTTAAGATTCCTGGAGGAGGTGTAGACAGGGAGATTTCAGTTTTGCTGTTGGCAGTATTCAGTGTTTCTCATTCCTGCTATGGCAATACTCAGAGTCTCTCTCCTTGTCCTACACCTCATGTGAAATGGTCTTCTGAAAATTTTACATTCTGAGTTAGTGTTTTTAAATTTGTTTGGAGGAGATTAAAGTAAATTATATCTAAAAATTGATAGTTCTTCAGACAGCAAATGTTTACTAATATCAGAGATGAAGATCTGCAAAAATGTAGAGTGTGACCTCAAGGTAGTGAGGTCACACTCTATTTTACATTTACAAATTTACAGAGTTTATTTGTGCAGTAGGTTTATGTCTTTCTTAGTAAGAATATATGCTAAATTTATTTATTCAGAGTGAATGGAGAATTGATCTTGTTTTCCCTTCTCGATATATAACTCTTCAAAACTCCCTCAGACATCTGTGCTTATTTATGAAGAGTTTTCTAGTAAATTTATCTGTTTCCTGCTCTGTGCTTTTGATGATCCTTGTCATCCTTCTCCAAACCTTTTTTAGTTCGCCTGGATCCTGTTGGAGGTGGAGGATCCAGATTTGTGTAGTTGTGTTCTGCCTCTAGCAGTAGCTATCAGTGTGTCCCCAGGGAAGAGTATGAGAATTGGTCAAGTTCTGAAGTTCCTACTCTCTCCAAACCTCCAACATTCTATGGCTAAGAAATTTTCTGGGTACGGGGTAATATTTTTGTGCTTAAATAACACAAGAATAGAATTTCTTATCCACAAGTTCTACTTGGTCTTGCTTTTAAGCAAGTTTTTTGGATTTCTATTGCTCAGGATGTTTTTTTAATCTCTCCTTCTCAGTTTCAAGCCATGGGTCACTCTGACTTCTTTTTTTGAGCCTTCATACCCCTCTTTGGCATTCTGTAATTCTTCAGCATTCAATAACTTGTCTCAAATAAAGAGAGTCTGGCAGGCCAAGGACAACAAGGCACAAAGAATTGGAAAAAGAGGTTACAAAAATACAAGTTGAGATTTTGGGAGTGATTTAACATCAGAACAATTTGCATGAAAGTGTAGCTTGCTGTATACTGTATCTGGGTGTTTACATTAAAGTTATGGTGATAAAGGACAGGAAATGTGCCTAAATGGAGGAATGCCAGTTGAAAATCAGCAGCAGGTACTGCATGAATTTTTCAGACATAGGCAACAAAAATTATTCTGTCTAAACTTAGAACATCTGAACTTTCTTTCTCTGCCCCTCTGGAGAAAACAGCAATTTTGTAAGTGTATCTGAAATTATACCTCAAAGAAGAAAAGTATGGAAGTAGTTGGAAGAACTGCCATTTTCCCTTCACCCACCACTCACCCGTTTGCTGTTTCACACATTTTATAGCATCTTTGTTAGATTAAAAACTTCTCAACATAATGGAAACTGTACATAAATCCTACTGTAGTAATCTCTGTACAGCTGTAAAAATTGTAACAATTTAGGAGTTTTAATGTAAACTATAAGATGAGGGTTATCATGATTCTAATTACAATGTCCTCTCATTTTGCTCAGAGCAAGTTTTGTCATCTGGTGCTTAAAACTCCCAATATGTGTTTGTTCCTGGGAAAACTGCATGCCATCTAGCAGCTTTTGTTCTCTCTGTACTATACTGCACAGGATAAAGCCATCTTCAGAGTGGAGCTGAGTGAGCATTAACAACAGGAAAACAGTTTTAAGTGTTTCCCTAAGAGTGGTGAATTTTAATTGGAGGGGGACTAAGGGAGCTGGAGTTTCCCAATGGTGGAATGTGTCAAAGGGAAGGCTGCACAAGCTCGTTTACAATGTCACAGCATGCCTTTGGTCACTAAATTAAGAGTAATGAGAACAACAGAAATTAGAAATAGCACGTCCATGCATACTCAGCTCGAGTTAATGTTTCTATGAAAACATACAATTTTTCTTTGATGACTGTTTAATGTGTAAAGGAAATGATGGAAATATGCTGATAAAATTTGCAAATAACATATAATTTGAGGTATTATGAGTTAAGAAGATTGAAGAACTGCAGAGAAAGATGAACTTGAGGATGGGAGTAATAGCAGTGGAATGCAATTCGGTAGTCCTGCTTGGAGGGTCATCTGGGGACTAATAACGAAAAATTAAGTTGTAAGCTGAGTAATCATCAATTGTAAATGACCTCGGGAGAGAAGGATCTTGGTTGAGCAGCTGATAACAGATTGACTATGAAACGCTAGTGTGACGCAGACGTGATTATAACAGTGCACTCCAAGGATGTATCAGCAGAGGCTTTTCTGTGAGGGAAATGTTAATATCTCAACACAGGCACTCATGAGACGTGAGTTGGAAAACTGCAGTTCTGATCATCCATTTTCAGGAAAGCTGATTACAAAGTGGAACAGATATAGAAGAGAGCTTTTAGAATGATTTGGGAAATGAAGCCTGTGATTGAAGCAGGGAAATATGATTGCTATTTATAACTGCTGGGAGTAAAAATGAGATTAACACAACAGGGAGAGAAGAAAGGTGGTTTTATTCAAGCAAGGATTGCCCCAAAATATAGTTTAGTGAAGTTTTGAGATAAATTATGTGGGGTGTGCTGCCATCAGAAGCAGGACAAAGGACTTGGTGATTTAAGAATCCCCTCCTAAACCCACAGGGTTTGAGGTGTCATTATTTCTTGGGCTTCAGGATAGCATCCATCATACAATCCTCCCAGGCATGTGGAAGGCTGGGAATATGTCTGTAACATCTGCAAGTGGGACACTTGTTATCTGTGGGAAGAGTTTATTGTTCACATGGCTCCAATAAAAAGAATAAATCTTATATTCTAAAAAGTATGCCCAATCCTGTAAGCCTTCAGTTGTTGACCTTTGCTTTTGGGCTATTCGCTGCTTTCCTTTCAGAGCTCCACTTCTGTTGTCACTCCTTAATGTAGCTAACAAACCTGTTAGCCTCCCATGGAAAATCACTCCTATTTAAACTGCTATAGAAGTGTTTCTGAGTTGCAATCTCTGTGCTGCTTGAAGTACTTAACATTTGGAAAAGAGGGGGGGTTTAAAAAAGGGAAAAAACCGTCCGAAACAAGGCAAGCTAATAAATGTCAAATACTCTTCTCTACATGCTCATCCTGAAATTTTCAAGCTTTGACATTTTAAATGTGGTAAATATATATGCAGTATCTTCTTTAGGTAAATTGTCTTCAAGTACTTCAGAAAGCACTGTTTGGGATCACCCACCCAAAGAATATCCATAGAGACAGTGGTTTGAACAAGAAAGTGACTTATAAATGGCTGATGCTCTGTGAGATACGCACCTTTGCTTCCTCTCTGTATTTACCTTGTGGGGTAAGGAGGAATGGGCAAGTTGGTCTCCAGGCTTTCATTCTGGAAGACAACCTTCTTTCAGGTGGTTTTCCATTTGCTTTAACGTTCTTATTTTTATCTTTCTTGTCCCACTGTAAATGATTATTGGCCATGGATAGGTTAGGAACATTGCTTCTTTCCCAGTGTTTCTAAAAACAAAGTTAAAAGTTAGTCTTGTGCAGTCTTCTGGGAAAAGATAATTTTGCAGCAATTGGCACTTATTCTTGATAACCATTTGTGTTAGTATCCACTCAAGGACATTGTACAGAAGTAAAATCTAGCCCATGGGCCTGTAATTGTTTAGTACTCTACTTGCTTTTCTTCATTTATTTGAAGAAAATACATAAGTGACAGCTTTATTGAAAATCTTCATTATTGTCTGCTCTTAATTGTTTTGGGATGGAAATGAAGCAGCTCCCCAGTGCAGACACAAGGAGAGCATGCTGTGTTCCCACTGTACCCCTCTAATTGGTCATCTCCACTGTGTTCCCATTAGATACTTTGTCATTAGCCCCCTTCTGCATCTCATGCTTGCTGAAAAATGAGAAAAATATTCATAGAACACAACACTCACCTCATCCTCCTTGTATGCTGAACCAACTTCTTTTCTCACTGCTTTTCTTTCTATACACAAGGTTGATTTCGACAGGAGGCACTATTTTTTCTCTGTAAAGCTTTAGAAACTTAACCAGTTCAGCGATTTCCAACTGTATGAAAGATGTTCTGCAGAAATGCAGACAGATGATTTAAACTATTGTGACAGAGACAGTAAGTATCACTGGACAAAATCCCAACTTCTGTAAATGTTGAGTCAATAATTTGAAGTCTCAGACTGAATTGCATTTTGTATCTCGGCATGTGCTCTGCTTTTCAATAGTTAAAAGTGCTTATCTAAATGGGGAAGGGAAACCGGTACATGTAGCCTTTGTAATAGGGAGGCAATACAAAAGTGCTACTCTAAAGAGCATTTTACAGTAAAGGAACACGAATAGTAGCAGCATAATTCTGGCAAGTCCATGTTATAGTGTTTGCTTCCAGTCTTGTTTTTACATTAAATGCCTATGTAATGTTGTTTTCAGGTGATGACTTTTCTATCAAGGACATAGAAACCTCTAGAGCAAAGCGGCAAAATGAAAAAGAACACACTCTGCAGGAGTCCTGGAACTCCTTGGTAAAGTTTAATTATTCCCATCGCGGACGAATCTCCAGCATGGATTTTCAGGGGGACATCTTTGATGAGTTTCTCCATCAACAGAAAATCAGCTGGCCTGGAGAATATCAGCAAATGAGAAAAGAGGGACTACAAACACTACCAAAAAAGCAAGAAAGAGAAAATTCTGTGGAGGCACATGATGGAAATGATTTTAAAATTCCTGTTTTACCTTATGGACAGCACTTAGTGATAGACATTCAGACAACATGGGGAGACAGACATTATGTTGGTCTTAATGGAATTGAAGTTTTCAGTTCTAAAGGAGAGCCTGTTCAGATTTCAAAAATAACAGCTGAACCACCTGATATAAATATTTTACCAGCTTATGGCAACGATCCCAGAATAATAACCAACCTAATTGATGGTGTAAATCGGACACAGGATGATATGCATCTCTGGCTAGCGCCATTTACCCCTGGAAAACCTCACTTCATCTTTATTGACTTTGTGGATTCCTGTCAAGTAGCTATGATTAGGATTTGGAATTATAATAAATCTCGCATACACTCTTTCAGAGGTGTGAAAGACATTATAATGGTGTTAGATGAACAGTGCATCTTTAAAGGAGAAATTGCAAAAGCTTCAGGAACCTTATCTGGAGGTATGCCATCATTTCTCATTTTCTTTGTGGAAACAGTAGTACAATGCAAACAAATACATTTAGCTTGTTATCACTTTACACTTCAAAGCAAGCTGGTGCTATGCATAGTATTTAGTCCTTTTAATTTCAAAATGTAATGCAAAGCCCAGTAATACATTCTTCAATGAAACTGAATTTTTTGCAGCCTATAGAGCTAATCTCTATTCTTAATGATGGCGTAGCAACAAGGCCATATTTCAGTCACATCAGATAGACCTGCCTTTTGGAAAAGGTGATAGAGAAGCTTTTCTTCCTATTTTCTTTCGTATGTATTTGAAATTCGACCAAATTCTCCAGGTTTTTCTGCTGTGCAGTATGAATTTGAGAATGAACATACTAATTATATCAGTAGTCAGTATCAATTTACTGTCGTCTTTAAACACTACTGCAAATTAAATGTAAGAAGGACCAAAAATAGTTTTATCACTTTATATATTCTTCTGTATTTTATTCTGTATGTTGCCTTCAGCTCCGGAGCACTTTGGGGATACTATATTGTTCACTATGGATGATGACATTCTTGAAGCTATATACTGCTATGATGAGATGTATGATGGAGAAATGGAAAATGCCAGCTCCTTGAGATATGAGGAAGAGTTAAAGAGACCAACAACTGCTGATAGGGAGGGAGATGAAAGACCTTTCACACAAGCAGGGTTAAGAACAGAGAATCAACAGGTAGGGGCCTCTATGTTCAGAACTCTCTATAAATGTCTTTCTCAAAGATGACATGGAAGCAGTAGACACTGATTTCCATGGTAGAGTAAAGCTCTGCAGTAGATCTAATACAGCTCTCTGTCTATTTTGAAGATACCTTTTTTTCACCAGCTCAATAATTTATGCAAATTTTTGAAGCCCCAGAAGTACTGTTTCCCTGAATGATTAATAAGACTACAAGGAAGACTATACTGGGGTTTTTTTTTATCTCTTTGCTAGCTTGGACAGAGATTCAAGGGAGTTCTATTTGACTGAGGTACTCCTGAACACTGACAGTGATTTTTACCATAGAGTTAATATATAATGAGTAGCTGTGCTCCCTGTCACTCCAAACCAAAGATTTTTCTGTACTTTTCACAGAGTGTACTCTTGCTTGTTTCTTCCTCCACAGATGAAGTATTTTATCTGAGAAGGAACTCCCCCTCTCAATCCTCCCCTTAGTTTTTCCTCTTTCTTTTTTTGAGTAGCATCTGCACAAGTCTGTGATCATTTTGCAGCATAAGAATGTTCCTTTCCTATTCCATACAGTAGGTATGTTACTGCTTGGAGGAAGGCCATATTTCCAAGCACTGGAGTCTTGCTCTGTGTCTGAGCAAAGGTCCTGCAAGATTTTCTGCTCAGGATGTTGTGGGGCAGTCTTTGACTTGATTTCCATCAAATCTTCTGCTTTCAAAGAATCTTCATGAGTGCCTACTGTTGCTTCAATGAGGTTATCTGTTTCTAGGGGACACACTCTTACGTGTAAGTCTGTGAGGACATCAATGCTGAATCAATCTAAATTCGAGTTAGTTCTGCTAAAATGCTCCCAGTAATGAATTGTTCCTGATGAGCCTAATGCTGTTGTCATACCTTCATGTTCTGTTTTGTCCTCTTCTCCTGGTGGCTTATAAGACAAACAAAAATGTCATGACACTGGAATTTGATCTTACTGTCAAGATCATTGTTGTGGTTTAAGCCCAGCTGGTAACTCAGAACCATGCAGCTGCTTGCTCACTCCCCACTTTTTCCTCCCCCTGCTCCCTGGGGATGGGGAGGAGGACTGGAAGAACATAGCTCCCTCAGATTGAGATAAGAACAGTCCAGTAACTAAGCTATAACACAAAACTGCTACTGCTACCACCAATGATAATAAAGATAAGGGAAATAACAAGGAAAGAGAATACAACCGCTCACCACCTACCAACCGATACCCAGCCCGACCTGAGCAGCGATCTAGCCCTTCTGGGCAACTCCCTGCAGTTTATATACTGGGCATGATGTGCTGTGGTATGGAATACCCCTTTGGCTAGTTTGGGTGAGGTGTCCTGTCACTGCTTCCTCTCAGCTTCCCATGCCCCTCCTCACTGGCAGAACATGAGACTGAAAATGTCCTTGATGAGGGTAAGCATTAGTTAGCAACAACTGAAAACATTGGTGTTACCAGCTTTGTTCTCAGACTAAAGTCAAAACCACAGCACTGCACCAGCTATTAAGAAGGAGAAAAATGACTGCTACAGCTGAACCCAGGACAGTCATGAGTCAGTGACTCTAACCCTTTGACATCTCCAGTGCTAGCTAACATTGGCAAAAGGGGAACGATTTTGTTCTCTTTTTCACTTGCAGTACCTTAAACTGTTCAGACATCTTATGCAGTGCAGGATTTCATGAGCACAAATTGAAGTTCACCCTTCTTTTCTTGATTGCTTGCTTATTGTGAGCATTCACCGTGACTTCTTCCATTGCAGAAGCCTAGACCTAGGCTGTTTGATCCTTACTTGGAGCCCTTGCCTTTTATGTTGCTTTTCACCTGTGGTGTTCTTCATACGCTTCTTCTAAATCTGAAACCTGCTCTAACAGCAGTGGATTGACAAAAACTATTGTGTGTGAGCCATTGAACTGGCTGATCTCATTCTGTACTTGCTGGTACCATCAAGATTTTGTAGATGGATGTTTATGCTATAAAGTGATATAGATCTACTAGATGATTTGTCTTCCCCAGCATAACATTGTAATTCAGACTAGTATTGGGCTTAAAATGTCTCTACCTGCTGATCATTCACCCTTTTTTCCTGTAGCATGTTCGGTGGGTGAAATAGTGTTTTACTGCACTGGCTACAGAACTTTTGAAAAGCTCTTACAGAAGTGTCTTACTTTCTTGTTAATATTATCCATGGTCATCTGTCTTTCCCATGACTTCAGTAAACCTTAATGCATCAACTTTTATAGCAGGTCAGATGGGTAACTGGGGTGTTTGACCTGACTCTGACTGTGACCGACAATGGATGCCTAGGGAGAATGAAAGAATAGAGCAAACACTCCATGGTGTTTCTCTGAAACACTTATCCAGCCCTTAGAAATTTGTCTTAGAAGGACTTTGTGACTTCACCTTTGTGTTTAGTATCCTTCCAGGGATTTTTATTATATTACTTCATCCATTAGCTTTTTGAAGCTGTGTGCATTTGTACAATTTGCAGTGTTCTGCATCGTTTCCCAGCTTAACTTGCATAGCACAAAGAACCTCTTTATGTTTGTCTCCAGGTTCATTTAAAGTCCCCTAGGTTTTGTTTTGGAAGAAACTAAATTATTTCCCATTCCCCTCTTCAAGCCGCTCAAGAGATTTATGCCCCTCTGCTACAGTCTCTTCTAAATCTCGGTTTTCCAGAATGGCTAGTCCTACTTCAGTTGTTTGTCACAAGGAAGGTGATATGGTTAAGTATAGGACCATGGTAATACTTTCTACTTTTTTCTGCTTTTCCAGTAACTCCTGTACTATGGTGGTCTATTGTTCTAGCCGTAAGGATCTAAGACATGGGTAGGACAGTGTTCACAAGCTGAAGTGGTTGAAATAGAAAATTAGACCGTATCTGAAAGAAAAGGTAGTGGGCACCAGTGTAATGAAGGAATCAAAGTAGCCAATAAAGGAGGAAGGGGGAGAAAGAGGTTCTAAGGTGGCTTGACACAAGTGGTTTATGATCTGCAAAGGAGGTCATTATTCTGCCTTCTATAAGACTGGTAGCTTTGTCTCATCCATGGGTTTTGATAGTCAGTATTGTGCAAAAAAAAATTTAGGCTGAGAAAATTGGGGCTGTTCAGCCTGGAGAAAAGAAGGCTGCGTGGAGACCTCATAGCAGCCTTCCAGTATCTGAAGGGGGCCTACAGG